>VNJO01008545.1:0-24176 GCA_008042535.1 Drosophila tani | reverse complement strand
ATGGAAGTTGAAGTTGTATTTGCCAGCATGATGCACACGCGGATAAAGGCGGCCTTCAACTTTAGCACGATTCTGACATCAATTTCAATTTAGAAAAAAATAATACCTAATGGATTTTCATTTGCGGGCGCGTATTAAATTGCAATTAACATGTTTATTATAATGAATGAAAGATGGGTCATAGGGGTGCATAAGGGTTCATGAACAGCTGCAATTTTGAGTTCAAAGACCAATATGTGCTGGGAAAGTGTAACAACTATAGAACTGGCATACTAAATATTAATATTTTAACATTATTATAAAGGTTTTCAAACGATTAAGTAATATAATCTCCTTCACGCGCGCATTTAACACTAATTAACGACTGAATTGTAATGAAAATTGAAACGTGGCGAGTTCACTGATGAAAAGGGGTTAATGGACATGGGCAATCATAGTGCAAAGGCCATCCGAGTGTTCAGATATGTTTTCATTTATTTTCTAGACTCTGCACAGGAAATTTAACACCTATCGAGTTTTATTTTCATTTCACGGATAAACGTCTCTATCTATTTCCGGCACACACTCGACTAAATCTCATTTCGAACACTTCTAAATGGAGAGCAAAACCAATCCTAGGTCCCATCCTGTAGTTTCTCGCGTCCTCCTTCTGCTAATTCCCTTTGATTGTGGATAGATGAAGTCCATCCTCCAATCCTCGTGCCTGCCTGCCTGCCTGTTTCGGCCTGCCAAAATAGACAATTTCCTTTTCTTATTAAATGTTATTTGTATTTCACTCACAGCGACGTTGAAATGGCCGCCGTTGCCGCTGCCGCTTGACTATTTATTTGTTTTTAGCTCTCCCCGCTCCGCCCCGGTCTCCGATTCCCTCTGTCCTTTGAACATCATCCAATTACACAGCGAACCGCACCCGGGACACGTGTGCAGCATCTGTTACCAGTTTTCTGTGGGCCACTCGCTTCTCTCATCTCATCTCATCTCATTCCGGGCATCGATTGATGGCGTCTCGCTGGAAACGGAATGGCAACGGCAACGGCAGCGGCACTAAAATCGGTTCAGTTTTGCTTTTCGGATTCTCCACTCACTGGCTGAAGTTTGGCAACGCCGCCTCGCTGACATGGCTGAAATGGCCCCAAAACCGAAAAAACATTTTTTGTAATTGTGTAGCCTGCAGACCCCGGCGAAACAAACCATCCTCCTCGTCCCTCCTCGCTGTGTGTATGTTGCCCTTAGCGCACGCCGCTTGAAACAAATCAAATTGCGAGTCCGTTTCGCCTTCAAACATATGAGACTGCGACCGAACACTGCAATAAATGGAGGTTCTTTAATTATTAAAAAATATTAAAGACAAAGAGAGGTGTTCTTGACCCAAAAATGAATATTTTCAAAATCAACAGGCTTAAATTTCTTCTAAAACCATATTCCTTAACTCTATTCAGCGCTTTGGATATATTTCTTAAATATTTAAGATTTTCCTAAATTCTTTTAACATTTTTTCTGTGTCACATTTATTTTTAAGCCGCAAAACTTGATAATTTTTCTCCCAGTGAATGAAATAAAACGTAGCGAATCGTAACGAACACGTAGGACCAAACCATGGGTTAACAGTGGACCTGGGGTCAGGGTCGTCATCGTTCCTTGCGTTCGCGTACCCGGCAAGTGCAAAATAATGGCCAAGAAAGAACAACAGCAGCAGCCAAGAAACTCATACATATTATATTTTGTACCTCTGGCCGAGAGCTACTGCTGCTGCAAAAAAAAATGAATGAATGCCCGGCAAGGGTGGGTCAAAAATAAAAGGGGGAGGATGGTTCAGTGGGGGCGACCCGAGAGTGCCAACCCCAAAGCGACTTGGCATCACCATTGTGACATTTAAGAGGCTCAAGAGAGGCGGCAGCAAGCTAAAAACAAAACCCACGCAGCACACACACACGCGCAGCGAACACCCAACACCCCGCACAACCTCCTTTGTAAACGACCACCACCCACATTCGCAGAGCAATTCCCAGAGCAACCCTCGGGGGAAAAGGTGTGAGGAGAAGGAGACGGAGTCGTCGAGTCGAGTCGAGTCCTTTGCTCAGTGTGTGGCCCCTCAGGAGCTCCATGGGTGATGCTGTATAAATCTATATAAATATATATAGAGTGAGGAGAGTATATATACTCGTTAACGTGTGCCACCTCTGGCGGAGCATTGCATATACTTTGTGGTATTGGTGCTCTGCTTAAAATAATTAAAAATCAATATTTAAACTATGCAACGAAGACAGGCCTGTCCTGCCTATCAGCAAACGCAAAGAACGAGCGGAAGATACTACCGGATAAGTAAAGGAGAATATATAAATATAAAGATGGTAGATATTAAAAAGATACCCTTAAACGAGCTACTTGTTAAGTAAATATAAAATATAAGGGTCTATAAAAATAGGTGACTTTAGAAAGGTCTATGGGAACTTCCTACATTAACCTAAATTATCTCAAAAGCTACCTAAATAAATTTGTATGCTTGTAGGAAGCATTTTTCTGTAGAAAAAATAATATATCCTCCCAAAAAGATACATTTAAAAAGCCAGCCCTAAATTACTCACTCCCCCAAGAATAACCTCCATAAGCTTTAATATTATTCCCCTAGCATATCGCTCTAATTTATTATTTACGCCTAAAATTTACAAAAAAAGATAGCAACAAAAAGAGGGGCCAACCTGCTCCAAATTTCTAGAAGAAATTTGCATAATTTGTGATACTCTCTCCTACAACAAAAATGAAAGAAGAATTTAATTATGCCATCTCCGTATTACATAATTTCTTGCAATTTGCATACATTTTCACACAAACGCCCATTTTATGGAAAACCTTCTCTCCTACCGTCGCCGCCAGCCGTGACCATAAAAATTTCAGCTGGAAACTCTATTTGCCTAGAGCCTAGAAAAAAAGCAAACCGTATTATTTTTTGCGGTTTCGCACAGCTTAAAAGTCAGAGAATAATCGAATCAATGAAATCAGAAAAAAAGACTCGAGTTTATTTTAATTAAAAATCATTTTGAAAATTGAGGCAGCAAATCAAATGAAATTGCTAATAAATTGAGGCAGAAGCAAGTCAAAAACTTTGGCTTAAATATGCGAAAATGCCAGTTATAAATAACGTTAGAGCAGGTTTCTCGCCGTGGGTGGTGGCCGGCAAACTGAATAAATCACTGAAATATATGTATATATATCAAATTAAATACTTATAATTCACCTAACAAAAGGCGAATATGCTGATGACAAGTTCAATTGATTTATAAAGTGTAGCAAAGTTTTGACAATTTTTTTCGTAGCTTGAAATATAGGGGAAATTTAAGGTTGAATGGAATAATAGATAAAAATATACCAACGGAATTCAATTTAACACTGAAACATTACAAAAACTATTGTATTTTATTGGACAACTTTTCATGTATTTTTTTTTAGAACGAAATATATCAAAAAGGTATTAATTTTATACAAAGCCATGCTACCTTTTTTTTGTCTTAATTATAGGCAAACCCACAGCTATATAATAAAACGAAGCAGCACAAACTTTCAGCCAACTGTTACACATTAAATTTCCTATCTTTTGGTTGCCTGTTTTTCCTGGGGCCACATTAATTAACGCAGTTTTTCCAACAACAACTACAACAGCTGGCAATGCCCGCATTAGCATTGTCATTGGCTCTGGATAACCGAAAAATGGTCGGCATCAGGTGGAGGTGGAAGTCGAATGGTTCATTAAATGCTCGTCACATGTCCCACGGTGTGTTTAGATAAATCCCAGCACAGCATACATTATTCAGATACATGTATTGGGCAACATTAACGCTAACTGTCAGCCCGATGTTGTGGCAGTCTTGCGGGCCAATGACAATTAGGCTGGTGATAAGATAAGCCGCCAGAAAGCTGCTGCCTAAACCAATTTTGGTTCGTTGGTTGGTTGGTTGGCTCGTTCGTTGGGAACCCCTTTTTATCTCAAAATTAAATGGCGGCAGCTGTCACAGGCACACCACACTCTCATACTACTCCCCAAAAAGTTCGAACTTTGACTTTGAGTGTGCGTTTGCCATTTTGTTTGTGGCTTCAATCAAAAAAGTTTGCTCCCATGCACACACGAAATTAGTCTTTTTGTTGCTCAGCTGTTTTGTTTGCTATCTAGATGCGTGTAACTGTCAAATCGGGGCCAAAGTTTTATATCTATTAGCTGCCTGCCAATCAGAGAGTTTCGAATGTGAATGGAATGTATTCGAGGTGCGGCATGACAGGGCGAAAAATGATTAAAAGTAAGAGCAATCTGACAGCTTAATTTTTTTTTGGGGTTGTGTGTGCAATTCGAAGACTTCAATTGCTGGATCTGGAATCTTCATTAAAAAAGTTCTCTCCCTTTTTTCCAACATTTTAAGGCTTGCTTACTTTTCAATTGCGGGGAGAATCTTAATCTTAAATTCCATCGCCATCGCTGTGAGACTCCACAGAGAGGCACAAACCCAATAAGAATTCAATTTTCAGGGCTGTCAGAGAGAATTTCCGGAATAAATTTACATTATCCCCCAGCAGCTCAGCAGCGTTGATTGCTTTGGGGCGTCACTTTTATGCCCCTTTTTAATGCGTCATATGTGCCAGCTCATCTCATCTCCCCCTCTCCTGCCTCTCTCCTGTCTCTTTCATTTTTTAAATACCCCGAAAATTGTTGTTAATTACGTTGTTGTTGCAATGTGGCCAGGAAAAATGGGTTTTCCTACCATGAATAAAATATTAATTAAAGACTTTGCTTGGACATCCGCAAAAAAAGAAACACACACCCACAGCAGAGTTTTTCGCAAAGCGATGGAGACACAGAAAAAGTTCTGGTCCAGATTTTTCGGCTTGATGTTGAGGGGAAAGAAAGGAGGTTTCGGGTTGTGACAACTTTGCATGAAAATTTATTAAATGTCACACAGAGGCAACACTGATAATGAAGGCGGGGAAAAAAATGGTATGTGTCAATTTTCCTTGTTTTTGCGGTCCCCATCGAAAAGTAAATTAATTTAAATTCAAAAAAAAAAAAGAGTTTGCTGACAGCTTGGGGCCCAGAAAAAAGGGGGCCACAGCTGACTCACTGTTCTCACTTTTCTATTGATTATTTTTCAGTTTTTATGTGACGGTGATCGTCATTTATAACGTGGCCATTAAATATGGCCATTTAATCGTTATATGACGGTGTGAGCTTTTGGTTATAGTTTAATTAAATTGTTTATAAGTCAAATTATAGTTAAGAAAATAACACAAACTAGGTAGCAGTTCAGTAAGGTAGGATTTAAAAGTATTTAGTGTTTTTAGTAATAAAAAAATACATTAAAATTCTAATAAAATTAACCTTTAAAAGAACTATTAAATAAAATAATGAAAAGCTCTAACTGAGCACTTATTGAACTTATTTATCGATTAAGATATAATGTAGGTCGCTCTATAATTAAATTGTGATTTATACTTGCTCTTAAAGAAGATACAAACGCAAATACATTTGCTTATGTAGCACATCCTAATGAAGTTTGCCACGTAGTCGTCGGCGTCGTCGGCAACCACATAATTTCGAAATGCACTGTAATGCAAGTTGGCATCTGTTTCTGCTGACAGCTAATCTAATCTATGAGGATGCTTATCCTGTTCTCGTCCAAAACAGACACATTGCACTGGGAGTAAACCCAGAGATTCCGGCTACAAATACAGGGGAGTAAACCCGAAAATGCAACTTGCATGCAGCAGCAGCAGCAGCTGGCGGTGGAAATTAGGCACTGCAACATTTTGGGGAATAATTTATACACATATATTAGCGTGTGGATGTCAGTCTGTGGAATTTGCCGGCTGCCGGGGCTCCTTTTGGAAGTGTCGTAATAAATTTCTGACTAAAGACACAACTAAGAACTCTCGGCTGGCAAATAAACTTTTGCTGTTTGTTCACTTGGTTCGCCTTGGAAGTTGCCATGTCATGCCAAATGCAAATCCCCAAGTTTATATAGAGAGGAGATGCCTGCCAAGCTGTTGGTGCTGAAGGTGTCAGATTCATTGACTGCAAACTTTGAAGAACATTAATGCGATATCTACTATATATATATCTTATATGTGTGGGAAGGTTCGAGAGTTGGGGGCTTTGATCTTGCTTCTGCGAAAATTAATTAACTTCACAGCCAGGCTCATAAGCATCATAATAAATCAATAATCATTTCTGAAAGAGCCAAAGCCAAAGCCACTGGACCATCATATTTTTCCATCTATTTATACCTCACGGCTTAGCCATTTAAGCCATTTGCCATGGTTACCCGCCAAGACCCGCTCGCATCTACGGTTGTCAGTTCATTAGGTTAATTAAAAGTACAACGAAATTCCCTCTCAGACTTGGTTTCCTGCTGTCATCGAGAACCCATCATTAGGGCGAAGCGAAACCACGAAAAATAGCAATTAGAGCCTAAAAAAGATTTGTTCTTAAACAGATTGCGTTACAAGCGTTTTGGGGGGGTTTTGATTTATCTACTTTTTTGTATTTATATACTCGGGCCCAGCCCAGGCAATTTTTTAACAATTCAATCAGCAGCGAAAAAAGGAAACGCAACGCGCACACCAAGAAATAATTAATCAAAGTTTTCAGTTTTTATTTTTCTGCTGTTGTTAATTTAAAAGAGAACGCGCGCAGAACGTATTCTTCTTTTTTATTTTTTTGCACGCTTGAAGCGATTTGTCCTTGAGTCGAGGCTGTTCAAGTCGAGCTCAAAGCCCTCGATGTCTCGGCTCCACTTCGCTCTCGCGGACTGTCTGGTATGGTCTGCTCTGGTCTGATTATGACACTGCCAATGCCTCTCGAAATACAAAAACCCCTCTTCGGCCATTAGAAGAACCGGAATAACCAGTGGAAAACTGCGCCACCGCCACCAGTAGGCAGAAAAGCGAATTGCGGCAAGCCGGCTGCCTGACTGCCTGCTGCGAGTGCATTAAACTCGGTTTAGTGACAGTGAAAGTGGTTGGCGCAGTTGCTAACTGGGCCTGTCTCTCTCTGTCGGACTGGTCCGCCGGTTACATGACCAATTTTAATTTATGGAAAGGATTGTGACGACGACGCTCACTACTACAGCTCCTAGGGCGAATAAACCATGTTACCCCCCAAACGGGAGTTGTAAATATACATTTCGTTGTGCGGTTGAAAGGGGGAAATAAATGTGTAGATTTCGCATGAGATTGTAAAATGAGAACATGGGTTTCGTAGTTATTTATTAACATAACAGTTTTTTGGTGAATTGAGTAATGCAGTATTGTTTTTGTAAATAAATTAAAGCTTTTTGACTGAGAAAAAATGTATTTATTTGTTGCACAAGAAATTAGTTAATAAATTGTTAAGATTATTATAAAAATTAATTTTAAAAATACCTCCTTTTTTTTGAAGAAATAACTAGTCCCTTTACTGAAATACTAAGCACTGCTCTAATTTGGTTTTCTGGAACCTTCAAAATTTTTATAACTTTCCGTTATGTTCTTCAATATTATTTTAATTTTTTTAACATCTATAACCCCAATATTTGTCTTTGAATTGAGGTGAAATCCATCTATTTATTACTTAATTATGTTGCACAAACAGCGGCTGCAACGCGTCACCTACCTTTTCCCTCGAAAAATCTGCAAACACAATATTGCATCACAAATATGGCGACGATGCGCGCATAATTCGCTATTTCCGGTGGCAAAGCACACCTCCGAATAGAGAGGCAGCCACAGAGCGGGATATAGATAGAGAAAGGCGGGACATAAAAGCCGAAGTGACAACGATTTTTTCTTATTTATTTATTCTTTTTTTCCTGTATTATTATTTTGTTCTTTTTTTTCGAATGCACGCGCGAGTGGCAATAATTTATTCAATCAACGCAAAAGCCAACACCAAACGAGCACTTACAGATACGCGCACTCAAAGAAATGCACAGAGAGAGAAAATGTATGATTTTTTGGACTTGAAAATTTAAAAAAACTTAATTAAAATTATATGTAATTAAAGTAAACAGTTAATGAAAGCCAAACATAAATTATTATCAAACTCTGAAGTAAGCTTGCCCTTCACTAATTTTTGGCCCACGATATATGTTACCAACAATGTGTAGATTTTGTTTTTGTACTCCTAAGACCGTGGTATTTCTTAGAAAAATTCCTAAAATATTTTGTTAAAATCTGCAAAGAGTTCAAGCTATAAATCTTAAATCAAAACACAAATATAAATTAATTATCTATTTTCTCAGTGCACTATACACAGTCACATTCGGCACTTGGCACGCGGAGAGCCTAAATTGTCTAATGATGCCATCATTTGAGGCGGACACACAGCAGACAACGCTTTACGATGGCCACGGATTGGGATTCAGAGTGTTCCGAGACAGGGACAGGGGCTGGGACTTGGGCTAATAAAAATTTACGCATTGTTGCTCAGCGGGCAGCGAGGCGGCAGGAAACAGGAAGCAACACTTGATGCGCAGTTATAAAATACAAAGAGAAGAGCCAGGGCAGAGATACACCATACGTATTGGATACGAGAATGTGCCATAGAGAGAGGGAGCCAGAGAGTGGGATTGATGGCCGTGTGGCAACAATGGGAATATCTATGGCTACCTGGGCTGGCCCTAAGTGGCGCACAGATACCACCGCCTGGGTTTTTTCTAGATACAACGTGAAAGATACTAGGTCCCCAGGGGTATGGGGAATGCCTGAGGAGAATGGATTGGGTGTAGATAAACATAATGTGTGTGTAAATGGGAATATTAGGAATTTGAATATGATAAACAACATCAGATAATCGAAATGACGCATAAAATGGAGTAATTTTTATGATTATAATAGGTTCTGGTAGCTTCGACTTATTTTTATTATTGATGATCATAACTTACAATTGTTACATATTCTCATTAGTTTTTCTTCGAGTGCATTCAACGCTGAACTCCTTTTGTGACAGCCCTCATATTTTTGGTTTTTTTTTTGGTTTGTCGCCAACCCAATTGACAAAAACAGATTTTACACACTGCCATCAACAAATTGTGCACATGGCTAATTGCAAATTTGTTGCGCCTCGCTTTTGGCACCTGATGGGCCATATTAAAACCCAAAAAGAAATATAGAAAAATATTAAAACCAAGGTGGACGGACGAACGTACAAACCTACATATTTATGTGAAATTGAAACAAATTTGTAACGACAGATAGACACAAAGAGACCAAGGCACGTAAAAAGTTAAAAATGGCATTCTATGTCAAAAGATCATTGTGATTTTCAATCAAAAAATATGTGTGAGAGAACTGGGGAATATATATTTCTTAAAAAGTAAATAATAAAGTTCAGGGGATTAGGAAAAATTCTAGAAAATATATTATAGTAAACAGCACCACTTCAACGACCTTAATAAATCCACACAAGGATTTTCTTTGTTTAAAAAAGTTCTTAATTTAGAACCACACATAGTATTCCCTCTACATCTCTCCCTTGATACGTGTCTCTGGTATAATCCCCACAAAGCCCCCGACAAATTCCTTTTCGTACCTCATTTAATCTGTTGAAGGGATTCCCTTTATCATGTAACCCACTCATGTCCAGCTTCAATGAACTGACAAGCTCACATCATTAGCAAGACGGGTTGGTTGGCTGGAATGGATCCACTCCCCGCTGTCGGAGAACTTATGTGCTGGCATCTTTTTTCGGTGGCTCTTCCCGAAAACTAGCGGGGAACACAGCAGAAAAAAAAACGAAACCGCAACGAAATCGATAAATCTCCAGCACTGTTTTTATGCTCGCCGCATCGCTAATTCGAAATCATCCATCAAGTTGGCAAAAAGGCAAACTGAGGGAACCCACCAAAGAGTCATTCAGTCACTCCAGCCATGGTTCTCTAGGGAAGACAAGAAAAAAAAAAACTAAAAACGGGAAGACAAATGCAATCTCCTGACTGGTGTCTCCAGGGCGTGTCTTTTTAGAGGGCGTGGCGGGAAAATAAAACAAAAAAAAAGCTGTAGGCTGTAATGCCTCGAACAAGAAATACCCGGTAATTTATTTATGAGTGGGGAAATACTTGAAAGGAAGATGCGTAGGCCAAAATAGCAAGGCGAAGTTCCCATGCTGATCTAGGCATTTCTTATTAATCTTTAACCCTCAATTCCTCTATTTATTTTATTTATTTATTTGTTCGAACCTTAGATTGATTTTTTATAATTACACCACTTTGTTGGCGACCGTGACAGGCTCCCTTTCTCCCATCTAGCATACCCTTCACCCCACACTTAATAGGTATTTCAAAATTCGCAGCAATGCCAAAGTTTGCAACTCTTTTGTCTGATGACAAAAGTTTGTTGTAGGCGCGTTTACTGCCGCTGCTGCTGCCTCTGCTGCTGCCTCTGCTGCTGCTGCTGCGACTTTGACAATGAATTTAGCCTTAAGGCTGAAAAGCAAAACAAAGCAAAGTCGGGGCCCAGGCTGGGATAAAATCCTGTTTTTCGCCCTGGAATGAAGGCGAACTGGTTTTCGGGTTGTGGGTGTGGTGGAACTGGAGTGCAGTCCCAGTCGGCTACGTCATCAAGGCGACAGCTTTTTTCTTGTAGGATTTTTTTTCTTTCTTTTCTGTTGGCTTTGTGCAACGACAACAATAAGGAGGCAACTTGACTGGGCGCTGACAAAGCGAGATTGATGCCCATCTAGGGCATGTCTTGGTCGTATTCTGGGCGTTGATTATATTGATGAGCGCTGGCTGTGGCTGCTTCTATGCCATGAACAGGTAACAAAAAAACAAAAAGCCAAGCCGCATGCAAAATGAATGAAAAGAAGGGAAGGGAGAAACTATTGAAAGAGTCTAGCATAAAGGGTTCTTTCAGGACATTTTTAGGCACATTAAAAAATCGAATAAAGGCATTTGGATGAATAGGTTATGTGTCTATTGAATTGTATAGTTTAGTAATTATATAAACATCTCTAAAAGGCCGTTACTTGTTTATATAAGCACTGAATTCTAAATATTCTGTAAATTTAATCCCTGCGGATTTTAAATATAATAAGAACCCATCACAATAAAAGCCCCCAAAGTCTTACATAATCTTAAATGAGGAAAACCTTTTTACAAGGTGTACTTCTCATAACCATAGGCTAAAATTGTGTTTTTTATTATGATTTTTTGGCTAATTTGTGCTAATTACTTATTCCCTCTTCTCTTCTTTGCAACTTTTTCATTACAGGTAAGTTGAAGAACTCATAAAACTCATTGCGCCACAGAGAGAGCCAAAGTAACCTCATGAGTGGAGGAACCCACGGGTAACTTTAATTAGTACCGAAAAAAAGGCAAAAATATTCACGCCTTCGGAGAAAACTTCGGACCTGGGGATTTTCGGTCATAAATCTAGCAAAACACGCGAAGGCAACAAAACAGCAAGAGAAACAGGTGCTCCACTGGCCAGATCCCCGAGTAAATTGAATTAAGATGAAAGAAAGGCCTAGCCAGCGCTAGGGGGAGAGAGAGTGCAAGAGTGAGACGGGGAGCATCAACAACTTTTTAATGCTTTGGCAATTTTATGCTTAATATTTTCCTTTACCAGCATCACAGGCACAGGCCTGGTCCAGGTAAAAGTCAAGACCCCAGGAACAGATGCTCCAAGATTTCCTCAAAAGATAAACAAAACAGGCAGAAAGGAAGAGCAGAGCGAGAGATGGCGAGAGAGAGATAGCGAGGCAGATAGAGAAAGGTAAAGACAGAGATGGACAGTTTTTAAGCTTAATAAGATCAAAATCTCTGCGGATTATACAACAAACTTTTCTTACCTTTTTTTTCGGGACGCCACGCCCCTCCTGGGGGGAACTCAAGGCCCCTTTGCGGTTTTGCTGCTGGTCAAGACACGAATTTCGTATATATTTTTTATATACATATATTTTTCTCCTTTTTATTTCCTTTCCTTTTTTCTTTATTCATTTTCCCTGCCGTCTTAAGTCAAAAGTTTGCTCTCTGTAAATTATTCGCAAAGCAAACAACTCAAAAGCCAACGGAGGGGAATCCCAGAAGGGGATGTGCATGTGACATGTTTTGGCAGTTTTTTAACAGAGATTAGAAGGAACGTCGTACAAGAAGTTGTAAGTTTTTAAGCACGAAAACATTTCCCGTAGAGCGACGACTGTGCCACAGAAAAGTTTTATATTCTCATTCCCAACGAACCCAACTTGTTCCGATTTCAAGTGCTGCAAAAACATTTCGAAGAATGAATATTTAATGCCCCCGGGAGTGAGAGAACTCTCTTTATATGTATATATGCAAAATCATTTGACACGTAGAGGAATCACTGTTCTCGATAGAGTTGGAAAGTAATAAAAAATAATGCAAATGACATACTATGAGAGGAAAAAAATAAAGAGTGCATGATGATGATGATGATGATGATCGCAAGCCATGTTGCATAAATTGCTGCATGAAAAATCTCTCTCCTACCGCCGCCGCTTATCTTTTGGCTCTTTTGAAAACCCTCGAAGCAGAAAGAAAAATTGTCATTGTAACTACATAAAAATGAAATGCAATAAAAATACCCACACTAAACTCGAAAACCATCCGAAAACAACAACAATAACAATTGGAACAACAAAACCAGAAGGCAACACATAAAAATAATTTCAAATGAGCAGAGGGAAATGGCAACAGAGCCAACGAAAGAGCGAGAGGAGCAAGAGGATTTGGGGCATCGGGAGTGCTGCACTGAGAGAAAGAAAGCGAGGTCACCATGGAGAATTTGTTATTTTTGGCTGACTCGATTTTCTTAAGTATGCTCGCGACTATTATGACAACAGAACCCAGGATCACACTTTTATGTACACAAAAGATAATTTGGCTGCCTCAACTCTTTGTCTAGACTTATAGCAGATTGCCTTTGAATTTGTACTTGGGAATTTTAAGGTGAATTGCCTTCAAAAACTTACGTTTATGGTGTTTTGCTTTTAGATCCGAATTCCCAGTAAGGGCTGGCCTTTTCATATTCAAACTAATGGCAAACTGTTGTAATATTTGCTACCCAAATTTTGTAAAAACATTATGCTCTCAGTGCACCAAAATATAAATGAAAATTGTTCGACGGCTCTTGTTGTTTTTCCTACTGCTGCTGCTGCTTTTCCCGGCTGCCTCTATTTTTTTTGCTCGATTTTTATTTTGCCACAGAAATGAAAACTATTGAATGTCAAACAAAACGTGCAATCGCAATCGACACATACAGAGAAGCGTTCGTTTGTTCGCACACCGAAATTTCAGACAGTCAGAGTCAGAGATATTAAGGAATATTTTTAGGGAGGAAAAATGGAAAAGGGAATGGGGGCAGCAAAAGCGAATGCAGACAGTCGTACCGGCACACACGGCGTATACTTAACCAAAATATTTACACCGAGCATGGTTTTCCTTTGTGTGTGTGTGCATGTGTATAGCCAGAGATTAAATGGTTTTTTATGTTTATTGCACAAATACTTTTGTTATTATTCCCGTTAGTTGTTATTGAGGTTTTCCTCTTGGTTATTGTGTTGCAATAAGTTGGAAAAAACCGAACAACTTCGCATATTCCATTTATGGTAGATGAAATTTTGGTTTGTGTATTGGGAATAGGATTTGGAGAAAAAGATAATACGAGGGAAAATCAAATAGGGGAGGAAAAGCAAAGAGAGGGTTTATTTGTGGATTGAACATTAAGATAGGGATACCATAGAATAAGTAATTATCGATAAGAAACTGATTACTTATTAATGAATAGTTTCTATTGCTTTTTAAAAGTTTTTTGTATTAGGATTGTATATGTTTAAGGCCTTTAAATTCAAGCTTTATGTTCAAACAATTTAATTTAAATCGATATGTGAAAATGCAAATAAAGTAATATATATTTTAATATAATATTTCGAAATTATAATTGCCTATTTAGTTATGCAAACTGTGGCCATTGTGTATCGTTTTTATCGCTTGAGTGAGTTATTTGCATTTACAATATTTTTATTTTGCAACCAACTCCCACTCCCCACCCCAAGTCATTAATTTCGCGGACAATTTAATTCAAATTCGAGTCTCTATAAATAAATCAGTATGCAATTTATTTATAATCCACTGCCTTGATAGATACTTATTTTGCCAAAAGCCCAAATGGCAATCGATCAATGTAAAATGGCTTTTCGGCTAAGACGCCATGACCTTGACGATGATTTTTGGCAGTGCTCGTTAGACTGATAAATGCGTTTCGGTTGCAGTTTCCCCACACCCAGACCCAGACACACTTAATATATATGCATATAGATATATATCGATGCTAGCTTTTGTTTTGAAAAATAGGAAGAATTTTTGTTAATTAACGTAGACGAACCAACAAAGTAAATAAATATCAAAGGCAATTTGGCATTAGAAGGCTAAGGATTACCCCTAATTGTTTTTAAAAGCTTAAAATAATTTTCTGGGTAGAAAAATATTTGAAAATCTGTGTCAAAATATTTTAAATGGAAAGAGCTTCTGGCAGACTCGAGACCTCATTTTCCTTTTCCAGTATTCTTTTCCGACATTTAATAATTATAAATTGCATTTTCTCGTAAATAAATATCCTTTAATAGTCTTTAAAAAATTAAGGCAGAGGCGACAAATTACCGACCGTTTCTCCAAGCCTTTCTCTTCTTTTTTATGTCGCTTCGCTAATTAATATACAGATTGGCTTACATTTTTTTTTTGCCCCCGACAAGGCCGGGGAAAATGGTTAAAAACTTTTGCACTTGTTTCGCTGCGAAACGGATGGAAATTCGTCAGGCCCTTGGCCCATGTTTCGAAATCCACTTTAGCATAATTTTCCGAAGCCCTTTGGGGCAAAATGAAAGGGGAGCCATGTAGCTGCTGAGCTCTATTAAATGCTTATCGCTCGCTTAGCTTATCCGCAGGCCAAGAAACCATCTAGGGACACCAACCGCCCCTCCCTGCTCGCTCCGTTCCCCCAAATAAAAACTTATTGATTAAACGCGAAAGGCAGAGAAACTAAAACTCAGCCAAGGCGAGGGAAATTACAATGATGGGCGAGGGCGAGAGAGGAGGGACCGAGACCGAGGGAAGTTGGGACAAAATACCGAACCGACACGCGAGCCGGCAATTTTCCAGTTTAGTTTTAACACCAGCCCAAGGCAGCTGGTGCCTTGGCGGGCAGGCACTGTGGCAGTGTGGCAGTGAGGGAGTGAGGGAGGGGCTAAAGGGGGTAATATAACCAACGCTAATAAGCCAGTCAATTGTTGTTTTTGTTGTTGTTACTGTGACTACACAACACACACAAAATTTGTGCTGGCTAATGGCCCAATACAAACAATTTACAAATTTAACGCTGAATTTTTATACGTCTCTATTAGAGGGTGAGAGGTAGACAAATCTATGCTTTGTTATAATAAAGTAATTAGTCTTAATTCAAACGAATTTGATTTCATGACGAAACACCATTTGTGGGGATTTTTATACGGAATATGACCCTATGGATAATGTTTTAATGATATTAAATAAATTAATAACTAAATAAATAAATTAGTAAGAAATTAAGAACTAACAATGAGTCCACAAAAGGAGTTACAAGTGCCCTAAAGCTTTTAGAAACCTACAGAAACTTTGGGGCTGAATAAGTCAGCAAAAACAGTACTTAACAAAAGAGTAATTAACAAACTCAATAATACACTAAATAAAATACTCACGTATAATATTGAAAATTAAATAATATTTTAAAATATTGTTAGCCTTAATCATAGCCTAAAGTCCCTCCTTTAAGCAATCGCAGTAATCCTATCTGAGCCTGCGTTCGAGGGAAAGCTTTAATATGCAATATTTTAATTAATTTTCCACACACTCACACAAAAAAGCTTTTTCCTTTGACTCTTTGGACGGCACCAGCAAAAATCCGCACAATAAAAACAAAAAACGATATAAAGAGCCAAAATATATACAAAAAATTTGCGCCACTGCGTCTGGCGATGAATTAAAATTATTGTAGAACGAACGAACGGGTTTCCCATGAGTTTAAACTTCAAACGGAATGGGAATCGCAATTCAGATTTATTTCATTTATACTTATTCTCATTTTATTTTATGCCTGCAGCTGAGTAATTGCAAATAATAATAATTGTTGGTGGACCTGAATGGATGCATACATTTACTGGTAACCCCTGTGGGAAAGCTGTCAAAAATGCTAGCCCGAAAACCCTTTGGCACTCACCTAACAAATTATGATCTAATTATCTGGCTTAATTGCCGTCCGTTGGTCGCTAGCTAGAAATTGAAATTGAGTTTTGCATTAAATTAAATTTATTCGAAAATGTGTGCGTAGGCAATCAATATGATTTTAAAATACAACAATTTACAACGAACGAAATTAAATTGGTTGTCAAATTGCATTTGATGTTAACATGAATTTATTGTCGGATACATTTTTTTGTCCATTTAATTATAAAATTGCTTTCGTTCGTTATATTTGTATATTTTTTTTTAGCTCAATGATTTAGTAAATTGTTTTGTCAGCAAGGGAATAAATTATAATGCGTTAATGGGAAAATATAATTTATTACATGGCAAAATTCGGCTAAGATGTTTTAGGCGATTTATGGATTAGTATTGTACAGTTTTTAATTTTTGTAGAAAGTAAACGGACTTGAAATAAATTGTTTTAAAAACGGACTTCTATTTTAATTTAATGTAGAAAGCTTTTAGTAACGGGTGTCTCATGGTCGAGTAGTAGAACCTATTTTACTAGATCTTTTTCCTATTTTTTTCTTTATATTTTATATTTTTCTTCTTTTTTTTTACTTTTTGTTTTTTCTGATGTTTTTTCTTTTTAGGTTTTTATGTTTTATGTTTTTTGACGGTATTGCCTTTCCTTTCCTTGACATATTTACTTTTAAATAGGTTCTTCATTTGTTATTCTTGCCCTTTTGATGCTTTCAATACATTTTCTACTTTTTGAAACCGCTGACAGTCACAAATTATGTTGAAGATATATTATTGACAAAGCAATTTCCTCATCCTTTTGGCTCGTCTCGAATTTCTCTTTTTTTTTGGGCCACAGGCGAAGGTGCAACCTTCCGTACAGACTTTCCATCCATATGAGCTGTCAATAATGTAGGCATGTGAGTTCAATTTTGTCTACCGAGCGCCAAATGCTTAAACTCTTTGACAATTCCAACGATAAAAATGTGTCGAAAAATATTCCAATTTCCCTGCCGCCTGCCCGCTTACCACTTTTCAATTTTCATAAATTCTTTCTTTCTTTTTTCAGATTTTTTTTTCTATACACTTATATATATTTTCTCTCTTTTTTTGACCAAGTGCCAACCAACTGATTTACGGCAGCCAAGGGAATGGAAAGAAGTGCGGGTGGATGAATAGATGGGGATTGGGGTTGGGTGTGACTCAATGGGGACTTTTTGGATCTGATGGATGGCTGATGGAATGCTGACTACGTAAGCGGAAGTTGGCAGTTTCAATAATTTATTTAGCAGTTTTTGTTCCTTCTTGAACATGAAATTAGTTGCCATTGTTATGCGCGCGGGCTCTAGCCAAAATGTTGTTCTTCTCTCCCATTGTTATTTTATTGCTATTTTTGGCTGGATATATATATTTCTTTTGCTTCCCCTCCAAAGTGCCGGACAATTGCAATTGTTGCGCTGACCTCGTCGCCCCTTTATGTCCGCCCTGATCCTGATCCGATCTACTCGGGGGCTCTTTTGTTTGCATGTCAATCTCATGCTTATAGAGAGGGCGGCTCTGGCTTGTATGTTGTGTCATTTAAGTGCCTCATAAAAGTGTCAACTTGTTGTAGCCGAACCCCCCCATTTCATTCACCATGTCCATGTCCTTTGTCCGTTTCCCTCACAACTATATATATATGGTCAGTCAGCCTGTGTGTGTGTCTGTGTGTGAAAGGATTTCATTTCATTTCTTTCAGGCCTGGGTGCTTGTTTTTTCCCCCATTCCTTGTTGTCGGAGCGTTATTTGTTCGCTTTCATACCTCTTTGCTGGCCAAATGTCGACTCAACTGCTGCTGCCTAGCTATCTCTATCACGGCCCTGGTTCCGTCTCGTTCGCCATGCACTTAATACATATTTTTGTCACCCTTATCTGGCCCATGGACGTCATGTGCCGCCTTTTGCCTCCGCACCACAGCCCGATAACATTGTCTGACTTCCAGGCTCGGTGTGAAGTGGATGTGGATTCCTCCTCCATGATGAGTACAGGAATGGTTCCTACTTTTCCGGGGAAATAAAAAAATAAAAAGCACCAGTAGCGGCACTGACAGCCCGGAGGCCTGTTATGATTGTCATGTGAATGAGTTGTCCGAGTTTCACGCTTTTCGGGATCTCTTTAAACTTTAACTTGCTGACTATTAAATTTGCGGTATTTTGTGGAGGAAGGAAAGTGGAAAATGTATTAAATGGGGTTTTTTGTAGCTGCAAAGTGGTTTGTAGAAGATTTTCGTTTAGATTTATTGGAATATTTTAATGTTATCACTATAACAATCTTAGCTGCCTCAATTACAATGTGCAGTGTGAGCATGCTTTGTGGAATGTGTTAAAAATTATAACTTTTTAAAAAAATTTGAATTTTTCGCTAAAAAATTAAATGAATATTAAGCTATTTTATTTTTAAGCAGTTTTGTAAAATATAATTTTTTTTCCTTTTGAATGAGTTAAAATACCCAAGTATTTTACATAAATAAACCATAATAAAGTTCACTTCTTTTGTCGTCGCCACTTTAATGGCATTTTCGCACTTTCCCTTAAGGCTGACGATGAGTGGACAAAGTTTTCCTATTGCACTTAACCCCTTGCTCTCTTGCCTCTTTCATTTCCAATTATAATTTACACATTCCAACCATTTGTCTTTGCCGGCTTTGGTTCGGTTCTTGGAGACGACGGTTACGCGACATTGCCATAATTTAGCCACTTGGCCATAATTTAAAGCGGGCGGCGGCGGCGGCGGCATTCTCTGACATTTCGTTTTTACGACTTTTTAGCAAGTTAATAAAGTGTTCTCTCTCTCCTTTGTCCTCCACGCCAACACACACACATACACCCCCGTGTGCATATGTGTAAGTGTAAGCCCTATTGCAGACAGTACGTGACTTCCGGCCAAAACAAAACGGTTTTTGTTGCTATTATTTTTGTTTTTTTTTTTGGTTGCCAGACATTTTATGATAATTTATTTGATTATTTTCTTGTTAAAGTGCAAACTTTGTCATATTCTTTGCTCGAATTTTCCTACCCGCTCCTTGTTTTTGTTATTTCGCGCAATTTTCTTTGTTGGTTTCAGGGAAAAGTTTATGCATGGCGCATGAAAAATAGTCAACGGAAGCGGAAATGCTGCACAACATATGCGACCGGGCGGAGTTTTGACTCTGATCTCTCCCTGTATATCCTTGTGTTTGCACAAGTGTGAGCAAATAAATTTTATTGCATATTTTTCGGCGCCACATGACGGGGCAGCAAACGGACTGGCAAGTGCTATTTATATGGGGTGTCCTCTGCCATTTTGATTTTAAAATCAGTATTTTTTTTATTTTCTCCCACTTTCCTGTGTGTGTTTTTTTGCGGTTTTTCCTGCCATCGCCATTCAATCAGCCAACGAACACAAATGAAATGAAAACTCTCGAGCCAAAGTTTTTCTCGCCTCACCTTCTCTCTCTGCCTTTTTTTCTGGAACTTTTTTCCACGTTTGTTATTTGGCCAGGAAGTCTAGTCAAAACTTTTGTTTGGCATCGGCAATATCCTGGCGGCAGCTGTGACTCTGCCTCTTTAACCTTTTGCTTTCGTTTCTCCATTTCTTTTTTTTGGTTCTTTTTTTTTGGTGCAATCAAAGTGAGCGTTTTGATGCATTTTCCCTTTTGCCCCACCGCGCTCTTAATTAATTTTTTGGCCTTTTGTTAAATTGTTTGGGGCCAGCAAAAGTTTGCTCCACAGGATTGCATTTCCTGCCGTGTCGACTTCCTTTCAGCGCTTCCAAATTATTGGATTTCCCTTTGCGAATTTTTTTTGCAAGTATTTTTCATAATTGAAATGCATAAATTTTATTTGTTCGCTCTCCGTCAGGGGTTGGTATTATTTACCATATTAAAATAATATTTTTCTGTTTGCCGCCGCAATTCCATTTCGTATTCCGGATTTCACTTGTCTGCTGCCCTTTTTCCCGTTTTCAACTTTTATTTTTTTATTTCTTTGCTCGATTTGCGTCAACGAATTAAATGCGCATTTTGTGCTAAACAATTATTATTTTTTTCTTTTATTATTATTAGGGAAGTTCTTTGTGCTGGGGTAAGAGTAAAAAAAAAGGGGGGCCGTGGCATCATTTGTTATAATTCCGGCTGCGGAAAATGGCAAAAGTATTTTCATTCGTTTTTTCTTCTGTGGCGGAGTTTTCTTTCCGTTGCCACCTTTTGCGGCAAGCATAAAATACGCATTTGTGCTGACAGCCTGCCGCAGCTTTTCGCCAACTTCTGGCATTGTTTCCTCTTTCAAAAAAAAAAAAAAAATAAAGGCATAAAAACGCAATAAAACATAAAGAATAAAGAGCAAATAAGAGCTGTAGAGAGAGAGCGAGAGAGAATCTCCCCGTAGCACTTGCTCCCTGCCGATTTCCCCATTTTCCACTTTCCACTTGCCACTTTTTCCCCTCCAACTAATTACACGCGTTTGCATAATTGCCCGTCTTTCGTTCAATTTGGTTTCATCGCTCAATTCCACTGCCATTCAGTGGTGGCTCTCCCCTCCTCCTCACTTTATAAATCTTTAAACTTTGTCTTCTTCGCCCCGTCTCTTAATTCTTCTTTTCCCGTACACTTTTCCCCCGCTTTTTCCCGCCTTTTCTTCACGTTTTTCAACTCGTTTCTCATGCATATGCAAATAGCATGCAAATTTCTTATTGCATACACGCAGGCGCAGCAAAAACTTTCCTTAAGGCCGAGTGAGTAAAAAAAGTTTTGCTGTTACCAAAAAACCACAGAAACGATTTGTTTTGTTGCATTTTAATTGAGTAAACAGACTGCGGCGAAGGCTCTAGAGAGATGTGTGAGTTTATTTAATTGAAATCAGGCCGAGCCGACGCCAGGATATGATGGAAAAGTTTTTAGGGTCTTGACAAATCACTGAAAGCAATCAAAGTAAAAGACTCAATTTTTTTTGGCTAAAAATTTGCTGCTGTCAGAGAAAAGTTTCTCCAATTTCCAGGCAAAAAAGTAAGGAAATTTTGTATACGCCTTGATTTCCTTTTTTGGTTCTGCTCCGTTTCATTTTTTTTTTTTTTTTTTTTTTCAGTCTGCAGTAATTAAGCAGTGTGGGGGTGTGTTTGTTAAATCTGCTTTGAAAATGTCATTTCGCTAAGCTCTTGCCACTCTCCCGTTCAATCCCGCTGAAGCGTAAATCTCATTTTAATGCCAAGAGAGTTCTTAATTTAGTTTAATTACACCAAACACATAGTGACAGAGGAGGAACCAAAGCGAGAGAGAGTAGGGATAACGAGTGCGGGACTGAGTGAGACAGGCACACACGTTAACAAGTTTTTGTTGCTGCTGCTGCCTCAAAGGCAAAGTCTGGCTTGGCTTGGCTTGGGTCGGCTCTTCCTTTTCCCGCTCCCTGGTCCCGGTCGGTCCCGATTTTACCATTCTCCACTCCGGTTTCTGCCATCGTTGCATGCTTCAATGCGATTTTAATTACAAGAAATATATGCAACCGGAGCAACTCTGCGGAGTCAGCCAAAGAGTCGCGCCACGATTCCCACCCGTACAACATGACGTATGCGTATTGCAGATGAAAGGGATAGATACATGGAGAGAAATGAGTGAGTAGGGATCATAATTCGGGGTTAAAACAGTGGTTTTCTGTTGAAATATGACTTACAGTTGGGTGTGGGAGGGATAACCTAGCTCGAGTAAATTATAATACCACAGGAAATTCAGAGAAATTCTCGACAAACGGAAAATAAATAATAGAATACTCTAGAAAATACAGAGAATAAATAAAATAAAAGAAAAGGCCTAAAATTACTTAAAAAACTACGAACAGATACAGGAAAATACAAGATAGTACAAAAGAATATAATTAAATTCAAAACAATACGAGAAAACACAAGAGATACCCAATTAATATTACAAAACACAAGAATATACCATAAAAATACATGAAATCCATTTTACTTCATTAATTTAAACAATTTTAGTACTAAATAAAGCCCCATAGTGCCTAAATTTCCTCTCAGTGCCTATAAAAGGTATGAGACGAGGCACACAAAGCCAGACAAGGATGCGGCGGCTCCAACTCTGATGAGTTGACTGCCTGTTGGCAACACTTTTGTGTTACTGCTGCTCCTTCTCCTACTCATGGCTGCCTTTGGCTTGCCACGTAATTATGCGCACACAAAATTCCAACAAATTTTTTGCACGTGAAAAATCCCAAAAAAGGGGTTAAACAGAGACAAAGACAGCAGGTGAGGGGGACAACAGATGTCTATGTCTGTTGCATTTCACTGAGCCGAGCTGCTGCTGACTTGGCCATGTTTTCCTCGATGTCGCATCGTGTTCTGTTTGGGTTTGCAACGCACACTCGTCGGACTCCCTCAGACTTGGTCGTCTGCAGCTCAGAGTACTTTTCAAATTTCGAATCCTTCCCTTTTTTTGCAATTAGCAACAGCCGAGGGCCAGGCTAAATTGTTTGTGAATTTTCCATTTTCACAAGTTGAAATATAGACAGGACAAGGCACTGAGGGAAAAATATATAACTAACTGACATACATATTAAAAGCAAGGAAATAATCAACATTTCAAGTCTGGATAACTTTTGACAGACGATTTCTAGAGTTATTTTTTAATGCTTTCACTTTATTATCTCTGTAAAACCTCTTTATCATTGCTGAATTTTTCAAATCCCATTTTGTTCTCTGTGAACAAGTGACAAAGCGAGAGCGATAGCAAGTCAAGTTCTTTTCTCGAAGTTTATGTACATTCATTTGATAGGAAACAAGTGGCCTGGTTGTTGGTGGGCTGTTCGGCTGGGTAAGTGCATTACGAAATGTTGGAAATGGTTCTAGGGGAGGGGCTGAAAGGCTGGAAAGCTCGGGAGGAGGCGCTGAAACGTGACAATGCAACGACATCCTCGAGGGCTGAGGCGCTAGGGAGATGCAGATGGGGGCCAAACAGAAGACACTGTGCAACATCGCAAGGCAGTCAAGGCAACACTTTATCATGTCAGTTAGCAAAGTGGAAATGGAATAAAACCAAGAGAGATGCAGAGCGAGGGGTTGTGCAACAGCCCCCAAAAAGTTGGGGGTGCTTGTTCTTGTTTTAATTTCACGTGACTTGCCCAAAGGTGGTAAAGATAAATAAAGCATGAAAAAAAAAACAAGGATTAACAGAGGGTACAGAAGGTGCATAAATATGCATGAGATAGAAATGCCCTTTGAGAGGGTTTAAAAGTTTGAAAGGGTAAGCGTTGAATTTAAAAAAAGATATGAGCAGTTTAGGTCCTAGGAAATCCTTCCAATGTATAAATAAATATAATTATATAATTATAAGAACTTTAAAATTACATAACAAGCAAAAACACACCGTTAGTTCGTTCTGAATTTCACCAAATAAAACCCCAAAAAATATGAAAGATCCTCAATCAGCCAGAACTTTGACATCCTGCACAACAATGTTGGGTTAATCCCTTCGGGGCCATCTCCCTTATGGCCATATAAAGGTGTGTCATGGCCCGTGCAAGTGTTGGTGGAAAAAAAGAAACCAACGAAAACTCGGCGAGAAGTCGTCCCTCGGAATATGCAAATGAAAATGCAGCAGCACAGCAACTGAAACAGAGGCTGAAGCAGAAACAGCAACTGAAACAGAAGCGACAGCAACTGCAGCAGCAGGACGAATGAATGAGGTTAAGTTGAGCAGCGTCAATTGTAGCTGACGGAAATGAAAACAAGATGTGTGGGTGGGAAAAACAGGGGAAAATTCGCATCCAGATGCAGAATGGCGATGAGCTCTGGTGGAACTCTGGGGCTGCTGCTGCGGTGGCTTTCGTTACTTTTTCGTTGCCCTCCTCTTGGGCATAAAATTTGAAATGAAAATGTCGCGAACTGTACACGCAGGATGCAACAATGCAAAGGGACCCCAAAAAGGAGGAAAAGCCAAGAAGA
>VNJO01008544.1:0-95643 GCA_008042535.1 Drosophila tani | reverse complement strand
AACACTTAAAGCCAAAATATTAAAAAATTCCAGAAAAAAAATTTTGATCGATTTTTCAAAATTTTCATAACTTTCATCATTAAAAATGTCGAAAATTGGCAAAAAATTTAATTGTCAAGAATTCTAAACTAAATAAGCAGAATTTATAAGCTAATAAAATCTAACATAGAACAGCTTCCCGAATTGAATTTAAGGCTGTTTTGACTTAGTTATGGTAATTTTTATCTTAGATTTTTAAAAAAAAATCATATATTTCGAAATTTATTTTTAGCCCAAATATGTAAAAATTTGAGGTCTTCTTAAGAGCCTCTTATAGCCAAAAAGCGAGTGATAGCCAAAAGCCGTGTATTTTCGGATTCGTCGTTAAAATTGTAAACACTTAAAGCCAAAATATTAAAAAATTCCAGAAAAAAAATTTTGATCGATTTTTCAAAATTTTCATAACTTTCATCATTAAAAATGTCGAAAATTGGCAAAAAATTTAATTGTCAAGAATTCTAAACTAAATAAGCAGAAGTTATAAGCTAATAAAATCTAACATAGAACAGCTTCCCGAATTGAATTTAAGGCTGTTTTGACTTAGTTATGGTAAAATCATATATTTGGAATTTTATTTTTAACCCAAAAATGTGAAAATTTGAGGTCTTCTTAAGAGCCTCTTATAGCCAAAAAGCGAGTGATGACGAATCCGAAAATACACGGCTTTTGGCTATTATAATAAAATATATATTTTATATAAGTAACATTTTTAATAATATAATTTAATGTAATATTTAATTTTATTAAAATGTTACTTATATAAAATATATATTATTTATATATTTGAGGTGTTAAACGTGCAAAATTCAAGGAAATAATAGATTTTAAAGAAAACCAATCCCTGGATTAACCTTATTAAATCGGAAGTCCTCGACTTATCTCCCGGCTGGGCAGCTTTTATAGCAACTACTACCAGTTGAGGACTCCATCGACATCCTGAAAGGACAACCGATAGGGAGCTGGGGGACAACTCCCAGGCTCAATTTGCATTCCATTGCAGTGCCAAGAATCTCAGTTTCAGTGCAATTAGCCCGGAGCTGGGCTTAATCAAATGCCCAGTAACGGTAGCTGGCATCCTCCATTCACTTTCGTCCTTTTTTCCATTTTTCCACCCTTTCCCCCATGGATCGGGCGGCGACGGCTGGTAAAAACTGCAGAGCATAAAAATGTTTGCTTCCGGCCAACAATACAAAAGCCGCAATATTCACACTTTTACAGCTGACTGGGCACACATCCTGGTCCCGTCCAGGACTCGGGCATACAAATGAAGGAGCAGCAGCAGGAGCAGGAACAGGAGCCTGGAGCAGCCACGATGAAGTCGTTCCTTCCAAATGAATATGCGTTCGGAGCCCGAGGAGGATGAGGAAATGAAGTTGGTCCTGGGCTGGGCCACCGCCTCCATCATTCATGATTGCCGCAGTCTGTGGTCTCATGATCGTAATTTACTATTCACAAAATATTCAAAACTGCTGCACAAGTGACACTCGAATGTCTTTTCGCAGTCACATTCCCATTCCCATTCCCAGTCCCATTTCCAGTCCCATTTCCAGACCCATTCCCAGTCACTCCATTGCCTGTGACAGACGCAGACGACTCATTCACAGTTGGAGTCAGAAGTCGGGGGCTCTGAAGCCTGAATTCTGGATTCTGGATTCTGGTCTGGAGACCATCATCATCCCCGAGCATACTCGTCATCAACATGCTCATCCTCAGCTTCATCCCAGTCCTCATCCTCATCCCAGCCTCTGGCCCTCTCTATATATGTTGTTGTCGTCTGTCAAGTGCCAAGTGGAGAGCTTTGTCCTTTTCGCTTTCTGGCTCTCCCTGGCTCTGGCTTTTTATTGTAATGCTCTTTGTTGGGGAAGCTGACAAAACTTTTCGGCTACAGGTTCTCGTCTTAATGAGCGTCTGAAGTTTGAAATCGGAGTGAAAAGGATCCTTGAATAATATTCAGAATATACAGAAATACGATCGCTTACTGGCAGCTCCTTGAATAATGAATTGTGGAAAATGGAAAATGGCCAGCTGTCAGGCAGCTGATTAGACTAATTTGATTTGCCTGCCCGCCCAACTAGTGAGTTGTTCTAATTAAATACAAGCTGTTTGCCTTGATAATAATATTAGGAGCCCTTCTGCTCAAAATCCATTCATTGTTTAAATCGAATGTGCAGCCTCGAAGGACAATGGCTATTTAATACTAGGAAATTGGCTGCCTTTCACAGAAAACTCACTTGCCCCTGCCCATTGTTGATGTAGGCTTCGGGGGGCTATAATTTCCTAAGATGCTAAGACTCTCAATTACACTAGGAAATTATTCAAGGACTCGGGTAATAAAATATTTAATTAATTTAAGCCAAGACATTGTATATATTTATTTTTAAAATTTTAAATAAATATCTAAGCTAACTTGAGCTCTTTCAAGAAATATATAAGCGGAATAAATGAATATAAATATTTATACAACAAACTAAATTATTTATTATATGTTTATATATTTTCTAGCCCATATTTATTTATTTTACTTTACTTTTACAATTAAATTAATAATTAAAAGTGTGTTAATATGCGATTTGGCAGGCCAACGCAGCGAAATAATCGCCACCGGTGCTCCCAGGATCCAATTTAAGGCTCAATACTGACAAGGCCCACGCATCCTTTTGTTCCGCTTGCATTGGGGCCTCCTTGGGGCGTTGACTAGGCCACTCTCGTCCCGGCTCGTACGTTCTTGGTATCTATAACTGGCCATTTGGATTATTAAACCACTTGGCTAGTGGACGCCCCCCCAACCCCCTATCCACCGCTCAACGTTGGGTATTGTTTTCCTTGAATTATGCCAAAAGACAATGGGCGCCTGCAACTCGGGGCCGGCAGGATTAATTAACAGGCTGCATTGGGGGCTCTGCTGCGGCGTATATCCTGATCCGGCTTAAATGATTTCGTGCCTATTTATAGGTAATAATTATAGGTAATAATAAGAGGTGAGGCTGTTGCATAACAATCCACTCAAACTGTTGAGTTCGAGTTCTTGTGCTTGGAAAAGGAGTTCTATGTGTTGACAACATTATTGACAAACAAGAAAATTATATTCTTTCGCTCGTTATTGCTTTCTCCCTTTTTTTATGCAGTCTTCAGGTTTCTTTTTCTCTGCGGAAAAGTCAAGGCAAACTTTTGGCTGATTGTTTCGACTTTCTTCCCCGCGCTCTGCCACTTCTTTTGGCCAGCCAGGAGCCGGGAGCTGGAGCTGGTGCAGAGGCAACAATGGGGAAAACAACAACTTGGTGGACCATAAAACAAGGTAAACTATAAAAAAGCGAACGCGACGCCAAGAGAAAGCAATTACAAATGCAAACTACAAGCAACAGCTGCGGGCGGTTCAGGAGCAGGGACGGCGAAACAGCAAAAATAAAGGGGGATTTAAGGAGTATTTGGGAGTCAGTCACTGGCACTGGCTGAAATTCAAAAGGAAATAATTTATAAATATTTTTTTCACCATTAAAATGAACACTTGATAGAAAATTAAGTTTTTATATACCCTTTTCCTATATAATTTCCCTGGAATTTAATATAATTTAATAATAAACAAGATCTCCCTATTTTTTCAGTGTGCAAATGGCAAGTGAAGCGGAGATAGAGAAATCGGGAGAGTTTAATCCGAAAAACCGCCACCTGAGTCCAATCTGCTGCTGCTATTTCCTTTCTTTACTTTTTTTCGGCAGATGTTGCTTTGCTCTAAAAACACTTTTTTTTTTTTTGCAAATTTTAATGCACATTTCTAAGGCGGGGTGGGCGTGTGTGTGTGTGTGTGCTTGCAGGGCATATGTTTATGGACGCTTACTAATAAAAATGTTTTTACGACTCCAACTCGGGCTGGAACTTCCACTTTCTAGCGGTGGCACTCACAGTTTATGCGGCTTTCCCTCTCACTCTCTCTCTTTTCGAATCAAATAAGTCCTGCCGCTGGCAAAAGGGGCGTATGAGTAACGCGTATGAGTAACGCGAGATATGCAGGAATCCTCATCATTGCCATGGCAATGGTAGCTGGCATTCCAGCTCCCAGTTAATTCGCCGAAGGTGTCTCCCAAAAAAATGAGAAAAAAATAAAGGGGGAAGAAGGAATGCCAGGACAGAACTAGAGCCGAAGGATAGCAGCAGCCATAAAGTGCAAGGATACGTAATGCAATATTTAGCGTCCTTTGAGCGCGCTTCCAGTTAAGTGACAAAAAGGAGCTGAAAAATAGAAGGCAGCCAGGCAGGCTCATCCTATGCTGGGATGCTGGGCTGCTGGGATGCTGCCATGCTGCTCCTTGCGACGTGCAACGCGACGCATATCAAGTTACAACTTGCAACAAATATTAAATCAGTAAAATGTCCTTTAGGGCGCACTCAAATGTAATTGTTGTTGCTGCCGCCGCACATCGCCTTCTCATCCCCATCCTGCCCCCCCACTCGTCCGAAGCTCCGAAGGCGCTTCTAGTTCATCTTGATGCCATTGTTGTTGCTCCAGTGCTTCATCTTTTCCATCTTCAGTTACCAGCGCGTCAAAATTGCTGCCAGCCCGCGAGTGTTTATGGCGCCTCACTGGAGCCCGCGACCCCATCAGTAGCCTCCATGCAGCTCGGAGCTACCAGGCTCCTGGCTCCTGGCTCAGAAGCTCCAACCTTCCAGCTCCCAACTCCTGGCTCCTGGCTTCTAGCTCCTGGCTCCTGCTCCCTAAAATGATGCTCACCTTTCCGCATGGCGCTGGGAGAGATAGAGAAAGTGGGTTTATACCGTGGTGTTGGCCTGCAAACATCCTTTAAACGATCTAATTTATTATTTTATAAAATTATATAACATTTTATTAACTACTTATGACATTTATTCATAATTTCTTCCATTAAATAATTATTCTTAATTTTATTTCAAGCTCTATAAGATGTCTGGATATATATTAAAAAGTAATCACACTTGTATCTAACTTAATTTTGTATTCTTTAATAAGTCCCCAAGATGTCCCGACTTTATTTTATTTATTTTATATAAATCTTTAATAATCTAGTTTATTAGTTTATAAAATTATATATCATTTTATTAAATACTTATGATATTTATTCTTAATTTCTGCCATTAAATAATTATTCTAAGTGTTTATACTTTTATTTTAAGCTTATAAAGAGTTCTGGAAATATATATATATAGTAATCCAACTTGTTTGCGACTCTATTTTATATTTAAACATATTTTCCCAAGTTTGCTTGTCTTTCTTTTATTTTATATATTTTTTATATGACTAATTTGATAACAAACTTAAGAGAATATCCCAATTTTCTCTCTGCAAAATCTATAATAATTCAGCTTGCTCTTCACTCACCTTTGCCCACCTGCCCTTACCCAAAGGTATTTTTTTGCAATGTTTACAGTAAACTTTACTCCCCACATAGCTCAAGTTCTCCTTCATATTTTCTGCTCTTCCTTATGGCTTTTCCTCAATCGAAGGAAGAGGAAAATTAATACCGTTCCACTGTGCCAGTGGGGCCACTCTGCAGTCTCTGCAGTCTCTCCATCCGCCTGAATCCGAGACCCACAGCGCCTTTTATTACGCATCCCGTTGCGGATGAGACATTGTTGGCCGTGTGCTGTTGTGTGGCTGATGGATACCGCTACTTAGGCTGGATTCCGGGAACCGCAGAGGGTCTGGACCATGGAAGGAGGACGGAGGACTCCTCCTGAAAGCTGAAAGATTGTGCAAGTGCAAATGCATTTTCACGGCTATGAAATTACCAGCGACTTGGCCGCAAAATGGAGGAGATGAAAAAGGCGGCGGCGGGCACTATACAGGATATGATGTAGGAGTCAAGTGGCTTCGTTCGCATCCTGCTCCTGCCTGGTCGTGCCTGCTCCTGCCTGCTCCCGGCTCCTGCATTTGACATTGTAATTTGATTCTGCGGTTTGCAGGTACAAATGTGTCGCAGCCTCCTCGCCTGTGGTCAGCTAAAGGCGCCAGGCGCCAGGATTTGCGCCAGGACGACGACGAAATTTTGCGCAGAACGGCAGAACATTCGCGAGTTTTGCCACTTGCTCGCCGCCTGTCACTTGCACTTTTCAGATTGTGTGTCCTGTTCTGTACTCTCCCTGTTATGTCCCTGTCCTGTCCCTGTCCGTGTCCTGTCCCTGTTATTTATGTGCCCCAGAGTGTATGTGTGTGGGAGTCCTTCGTCCTGGCTCTGACTGCTACTGTGGCTGCTGTGCGTGTGGGAGTACGCCTCCGCCCGAGCCGAGCCGAGCTGATAATGTGTGCGCATAAATATACATGGGGAATTTATTAAGTTTTATGTGCCAGCGCACAGAGACAGAGCCAGAGCCGCCTCCGCCTCCGTAGGCAACACGAAAGCGCAGCTCACGGCAAGGACACTCGCATTCGGATTCAGTTTTGACACCTCCAGAATCCACCTTTCTTCTCTGTCTCCTCTGCATGCTTTCACCTGCCTACTGCCTTCTCCTTTCTTGCTTTAAAACAAGTTTATCAACTTTTTCTGACAGGAAAACAACCAAAAAATTGAGGTAAGAGCCAGAAATAGCAGGGAACATAGTGAGAATATTTAAAGCAGGTTTATAAAATGACAAATATCAAATAATTCATATTTTTAAGGTAAAAACCAATAAATAAAACATATTTTTTGGAGAAAAGGTTGATATATTCTTGATCAGAATTTGTTGAGTTCTTTTTTTCAAATATTCCAATAATTTAAAGGGTTTTTAGGGGATATTATAATCAATTAACAAATGAGGTCTTATTAAAATAAGAAATTAAACAAGACGATTTATAATTAAAATTTCAATAGAAACATAATATAAATAAAATGAGTAAGTGTTGCCCTTTTTATTTATTTTATTTTACTATTAAATTTGGGTTTTGCTTGGTTATTCTTAGTAGTTCAATTTAGACACTAAAAATAGTTATTTAATGAATTCAGAAAATACCTTAAATTAATTTTAATTCTTCAACATATACAATGACTAATTATTTTATTAATTTAGCTGTCCAAGTTTCTCACAGTGCTGAAAAGCAGGCCTAGGAATGCATTGCGCATTAGCCACGTGTTTTTGGTTTCGATACAAATTTTTCAAGAAGAAAAGTTCCTGTAAGAAAAAACTATAACATAAAGCAACTATCCCAGACTAGACTAGACTATGACTAGGTCTAAAGGGACTTTGGCTGCAATCATACCTCAACAGCGGAGTTACACGGCGCTGTAAACACTTGCCAATCCGCAGAAGCACACCATCCATATCCATTCTGGCGCCCCCTCCTAGTATCTACTTATCTTATTACAGAAGCATCCCTGCTCCCGGCTCCTGGCTCCTGGCTCCTCATCAAGGAGTCGCCATGGGAGGCAATTCCATTCCGTTTTCTAGCTCTCCACATTCCCCACTGTGTACAGCTGCAAAATGCAGCGTTGACAAGTCGTCATTCCACTCGGAATTTTCCCAGATAAAAATAAGGAGGAGCCGGAGTAAGAGAGAAAAGTGGAGTAACAAAAAAAAGAAGAAAAGAGAGAGAACCCCCAGCCAGTACAACTTAATTTGCACTATTCAGGGTGCGACGTTGTCGTCGTCGTCGTCGTCGTCATGGCTGCCAGCATCAGGCGCTTTTTATTATTTCTCGCTCTGCCAAATTGTATCCAAGTTATTGTCGTAAAACATACGAAGCTGCCACAGTGCGTATGTGCTATATTCGTTGCCGGTGCCCCAACCCCCTACAACTTCACATCCTTCCTTCCTTCCAGGACCCCAGAGCATTGCCCGTTTGCTGGTACAAGTCTACCCTGCCAAAGGGTATAACCATTTATAGGTAAGTAAGATTTATATCTGAAGTAAAAGCATCGAAAAACTATTGGAAGTCTTAGGAAATCATATGTTTAATTTGTTACTTATTTGTAAATATTTATATTTGTGATTTATGAACCAGAAAATCCACCCTACTTAATTGTTTAAAATAAAGTAAGCCTTATATATTAAATATATGCTGAAAGGGAACCGGGGAGCATTAGATAGTTGTATAAGTTAATATATTTTATTTATTATTTATATTTGTGATTTTTTAGCCAAAAAAATCTCGCTGGCTATTTATTTATATTAAAACGAGCTTTATTTCTCAGAAATTCTACAAAAAACAATCGAAAAACTGTTGGAAACTGTAGGAAATAATATAGTTAATTTATTATTTATTTTTTAAATGATCCAGAAAATGCTCTCAGATATAAACTGAAAGGAAACTGAGAAATTATGAAATGTAGTACAAAATCTAATACTTTATTAATATTTTCTTATGTAAATATTTATATTTAATAATTTTGACCCAGAAAATACTTTCCTAAGCTCTCTAGTTTTATATTCTAAATAAATATAATAAAATACTTAATGTAATATAATTCTGCTGACCTAAAATCCCACTTAATTTAAACAAATATGATAGTTAAATCTAAGAAACTCCTATAAACCTCCTGTATCCTTCAGAGAGTATAGCCAGCCATCCCTGGCTGCGGCTGTTTTTATTTGCACAATTTTTTATACATTTTACGCTGCTGTTGTCGCTGCCACTGCCGCCGTTTTTGATTTGGGTCTCTTTCTTTCGAAACTCGCAACTGGCAACTCGCAACTTATCCCGCCAGCCACTCACTATGTGCCACCTTAACCCTTTCCGCTCCGCTTAGCTCCCTGAGCCCAACCCCCACATATGTCAGCAGGCATCAGAGGGTTCTCCCTCCTTTTTTCTATATTTTTTTCTTCGTTTTCTGTTGCGTTTTATGTTGCTGAGCGAATGTGTCACACAGTTTTTAGTGTGTAAAGTGCAAACAATCAACGCAAGCGACTTTCAGCTGCTCCTCCCACGCTACACCCCCTCGGAGCGTTTTCGTCACGCTTTTAGCTAAGCTCGGTCGCACTCCGCGTTGCTCCACTGTCCCATCTCCACTCGCATTCCCATTCCCATCGACATCGCCATCGCCAGAGCCATCGCCAGCGCCATCGCCATCCCCGGAGCTGCATCTGGATGCTTGTCAAACGCTGGCAGCATTTTTTCCAGCTTGTTTCTGTCACTATTACATTTCATATTTCCACGCCGCGCCGCTGTTGCCCAGCTTAGAGCTGAAATTCAACACTTTGGCAGCTGCACCCCCGAATCCCTGAATCCCCGAATACCCCAGCGCCTGGACCAACTCCCGACCCCTGAAACCCAACTCCAACCTCTGGCCAGCATTTTGCTTAGTTTGCGCCGGGCAGCCAGCATTTTTTGTGCAGAGATCCCCCTTCATATTGAGTGGGTTAACTTCAGCTCTCTGTTCGAGGGCAGGGCACCACCTTTTGCTTACATACACGGAGAAAAAGCAGATTTTATGGAATCATTTGAATGTAGCAGAAAATCCTGCAGGATAAGAACTTTTTGAAATGAATTGAAAATGCATTTTGCACCTTTGTTGAGCTTAATGCTCTCTCTTAAGTTCTCAAAAACGTAGTAAAAATTTTAATAATAGTATTTGTGTTCTTAAACTGAGTACGAAACCACCTCAAAGTAAGAATAAATGGACCCGGATTTGAGTACTTATTTTCTTACTTTAAGAACATTTTTCATTAAAAATTCTCTCTCTGTGTGGCAGTTCTCTAATGTAATTACTGAAATAAAAGTTAACCAAATTAAGGTACACAAATACGAGTATAGCAGCTAAAACTCACCAATGAATATGCATTAATTGCTATCAATAAATTCAGCAGAAAAATCTCCGCATTACTTGAAGTTAACCCCCAGGAAAATTCAATCCCTGGCTTAATTCAACGCCAATGCAAATTCGCCGAGCGAGAATGCCTCATTCCAGCGCCTCCTAACCCCAATGCACACAAAACAGGATATTATTGAGGAGGCGAGGCCAGTGAATCGGAGTGCACATCAACACCTGCCAGCAGCAGCTATCAATGGCTGAATGCCGAATGCCGATTTTGAAGTCGAATCGAATTGCAATTGCGAGACTCCAAGTCTCGGGTCCCGGAGCCACAAGGCTGCTGCTGCTGCTGCTGCTGGTTGCTCCTTTCATTGTTCGGTGGACAGTGGACGGGGTCGCTTTAAATGACAGATTTATATGGTATGCACAGGCAACAAACAAACAAATAAGCAAGGACAATGACAAGTCCGAGTCGGAGTCGTCCTGCTACGGCTCCCCGAGCAATTCAGTGCCCCTCACGTTGCAGGGAGGGGACTGCAGCAACTCCAGTCCTTGTCCGAATGAGTGACATGTCCAGCCAGGACATTGGTATGCACTGGCAGTAGGGACAGCACAGGACAGGACAGCACAGCTCGTCCTCTCATAAAAGAAGCGCAGAGAGAGACGAGTGGAGTGCACAATCGTAATCCCAAAACATATACTTAGAAGTGCGCTTAAACCAAGGATACACACTGGGGACGGGGATGCGGACAACAATAAACAGGAAACAAACGAGCAAACGAATCCTTCGGCCCGGAGTCAGCTCTGTGGAGTGGCAACATAAACCGAATAAAAAATAATTAAGCCACTGTTGACGCACTTTTTCGGCACGCTAAGCACGTGACAGGGTTGCAAGGCGAGAGCTCCTCTAGAGGAGCTGCCCCAAGGATCTGTAGCCGGATGGGGGCTACATTGTTGGAGCGTTAAAATTCAGGAGAGCTGTAAACGGACACCGAGGGAGCGGGGAATTAAACTAGAATTTATCACACAGGACACAAGCCGGGAAAAATGTATGTAGAGCTTGTACTTTGACAAAGAAAAACTTGCACCTCTTCCTAGATATATTCCTTTAATATTTATTAATAGTTATCTTTAATTACTAAATTAGTTTACACTTCTTTCTGTATATTTTTCGATCTTCTTTAACCTCCTAGCCTGGCCGGAGAGTTCAGCAGCCTCTGCTCGTCTCTCAATTATGCATTCATCGGATTCTTTTCATATTTCCCCATTTTCCATTTTCCATTTCCTTCATTCCGCCGCCATTTTGTGACCCACTTCCGGGGGCCCAGTTAGCAGCCAAATGAACCAACATGGCTCTGACTGACGCTGATGACCGCCAGCCATTTGCCGTTTTAGTTGTTTCCCTGTTTTCCCCATTTCCCTGCCGTCCCTCTGCTATCCGACGCCATTTTCTGACCCCTAATGAATATGAAGAGAAGTTTGCTGCATAATTTAGGGGGGAGAGGAGGAGGGAAAACTGCATTGAATGACATGCGTTTTTACGAGTCCCTCTCTGTCTGGTCATAAAAAAGAGAAAAAAAAATAGCAGAGAAACGCAGCACACGCACAGCTCAACCAAGACAAATGACAAGGAAATGTGTCAAAAGCGAAGGACATGGAGATCGAGGACGAGGCTCCGCCATCGAAAAGGACGAGGGCTAAAATTCGGGAAGTGTGCAATGACAAAAAGGCAACTGATTAAAGTTGCTGATTGAATGGCACGAGGCTAGAACACTCACCAAACGCACACACGCATGCACTGCGAAAAATATATAACAAATAATACAATTTACAAGTTTTTTCTGTGCAAAATGTAGAAAAGAAAATATAAAGCACAAATTAAATAAATAAATAAATGGCGTAAACAAACAAGATATGAAAATAATAATAATTAGTTTCTTGATTTATTAAATTCTTTTGGTAAATCATTAAATTATTTAGTCAAGTGTCAGACCTTAAATAAATTGGATTATTTATTAAATAAATTTTTTCCAAACAAACTAAGCTAATATTAAATATTATTTAATATAATTAATGCAGAAATTTATGAAAGGCACCACGACCTTACGAATAGCTACTTCCAGCTCTTAATTTAAGTTCTTCAAATTTATTCCTTTAATTTTCCTGTTAAATATGCTCTAAGTCAGATCTTAATTTAATTAAATTGTATATTGAATTAATTGTTTTTAATCAAACTAAGCTCATTTTCATTATAATTTTAATATTAATGAATTAAATATTATTAAAATAAAACTTTCAAGCTACTTCCAGCTCTTGAAGGTTCTCAATTTTTTCGTTTTCCCTCCTAGAAAACCCACTTAAAATTCCCCAACTCACCCTTATTTTCTTTTAGTGCAGTGTGTGTTGCCCATAAATAAGTAAATGCAAAAGTCAGAAACTTGACAGGACCCGGGCAACGAAACGGGGCGCACGTCACTGGCTGCGGATGAAGGACGAAGGCCACGAGGTGGCACCAAATGGCTGGGGGAGAGACCCGACCCGATACACAGGACGCGGACGCAGGACATGGCTAGCAGAAGGGGGGAAGCTGACGGGGGACGGCACACACATTTGTCAGGCAAACGGCAAAAGATGTTTGACGCTTTGACAGCTCTGTGGCAGCGGCAGTGACAGCAGGCAGGCGGCAGGCGGCGGCCGAGAGGTAGACGACGCACAAAAATCAAACAAGAAATATGCGCGCGATCACGGGGCACGGCCAGGTTTCAGGAGGGTTTGGGAATGGAAATGGAACGTCATCTTCAATGGGACATTTCCACTTTGTCAGCCATCATCGTACTTGTCGTCGCCCGTTGCCGCCGCCGTCGCCGGGGACCGCCTGTTCTCGCCATGACGACGCGTCGCCGTCATCGTCATCGCCGCGTCTGCTTTGAGCCAAAAAGCAGTGGTTGCAGGCCCAGCCAATTTTTCTTTTTATTTTTTTATATTTTGTATTTTTTTTGACTACATTTCCTACCTAACCCCATGACGAGTCTTTCAAATAAATTTCACTGCACGTTCTCCTGCCACTTAGGAACGCTTTTCGGTTATTTTTAATATGAGTACGTGACTTTTTTACTCTGCCACTTGGGCGGCGGCTTTGCGAGGGAAGGGGGAGGGTGGCGCCTGCCAAGAGGGCGGACGAGGGGTGGCTTTTCTGTGGCTTAGACCGGCTTAATTGAATGCAAAAGCCCGCAAAGCCTAATCAATCAAGAGGCCAAAGAATACAGTGGCAGCTGGATACAGAAAACCAAGAAAAGAAGTCTAAGAATTTATTTTAAAAATTTGTAACATTAAGAAGAAGTTTAGAAAATATTATAATGTTTATTTAACATTATTATGAATTATTGACTTATAAAGGCATTTAAAACATAGGTTTTTACAATTAAAATGCTTTTATTTCTTACAGTTTGAAATTTAGAAAACAAGAATATTATTATAAGCATTAAAATAATACTGAACATATTTTTGTGTTCATATTAAATGTGCTACATTTAATATTTAGATTTTTCAGCTTTTAAAATTATTTAATCCCTAAAATGTATAACCCTAAACCCTAATATAAGTATAATATTTTTTAAGAGAACCAAAACCTGCTAATAACAAATTAAAATCAAAGAGTACGCATCAAGTGCTATATAAAATTATAAAATAATAAAATCAGCGTATTGCCTCAATCATTTCCCTTGAATATCCATCTCATAATGCTTATCCTGTGTATCCTCGAGATCTGCCAAGTCTTACAGCGAGTTACGCCACTTAAATCCCCACAAAAATGGCAAAAGAGGTAAAAAAGCGAATTGCTTCTTTAAGCCGGAATGCTGACCTCTCTCTCTTTCTCTGACCTGGGACCAGCGGCTAAGGAAAAGGATACATCCCCCTGCCCTCTCTCGCCCCGCGAGGCCTCCATGGCTTTTCCGAAATTTTGGCAGCCACATAAACACACACACACCCTGGCACACACAGGCACAGCTAGGACACACAGACACCGTTGCAGACGTAAAGTACAAACGTGCCAAATGATAACATTTTTGGGGGCTCCACCCCCCATCCCAGAACCAACCTCCTGAGTCAACCCTCGTAGCTCACTGCTGCTGGCTCTGGCTTGGCCCCACAGAAAGTCGTATCTGCATCCTGGTCCTAATACGCGTGTGTTGAAATCACCATATGTGCGAACACTGCAAGAAAAAGGGGGAAATCAAGGCATTAAAACCAAAAACATTAATAATATTCCCGAAAACTAAATTGAATTGTAAGCTGTAAACTTGGTTTATGTATTTTTTATTATGAGTTTGGTATTTTTTAGACACAAAATAGTCTGGTCACAATTAAATAAACCTAAGTCTTAAACAGCTCCACGTAGTTGCTAACCCTCTTGAATTTCCTTTACGTCGTCATCGTTGGATTGGCGTGAACTCTCCATCTTTGGCTCGATCAGAAACGGGTTGTTGAGGGCTGTCGGGGTCACAAAGATGTTATGACGAAGTGAAGATGAGGATGGGACCTATAAGTACCTGGATATGGTCGGAGTCACCGGCCAGTTCCCGGACACTGGTCTCGCTCAGCATCGGGTCCGGCCCTTTGAGGAAGTCTTCGTCGCGTGTTACCGGCTTTGGACACTGGACGCGTTCCTCGGGAATGCTCTGAACACTGCACATGGCCTTGAGGTCGGCCACGTCGATGCCCATCTGGCCAAAGGTGAACTCCAGATCAAAGTAGGTGGGCGCAATGCGGTCGACGTGATTGGAGGCGTTAGAGGTGCTCCAACGCCTCAAATCTCGCCGGCCGTACTTCGTTCACCTTTGGCCAGATGGGCATCGACGTGGCCGACCTCAAGGCCATGTGCAGTGATCGCCTCCAATCACGCCGGTCGCACTGCGCCAATCTCACGGATTCCTTAAGGAGGAAAAATAAGTTTTGGCCACTTACTTGGGTTAGCGAAGAGAGGATTACTCACTGTTCCGGAACTTGTCCGCCAGCGTGTGACGCAGCATACCGTGCTGCCAACATTTGGTCTAGCACTTTGTACAGGGCTTCGTCGTAGGCATTCATTTTGAAGAATAAAGTTAGAGGAAAGAAAAGATGAAGCTAGACGACTGTCAAGCAAAGCCAGTGTTGTAAAGCGCTGGGGCTGCAATGAGTGCAAAGTCAGTTGGCAACACATATTAGTTATCGATTAACTTGACAAGCTTTTTTTTCAGAGCTGCCAACTGAATTTTATAAATACAAATAGAAGAGGTATATTAGTCTTACTCAAGGCTAGAAGACAAATAAAAGAAGCCCAAATAAATAAATATAAAAATATATTTTCCACAATATAATAATTATATTTCGTTTTTTACTTCTAAACTCAAACTAACTGCAACTAATACTCTTTATACTTTTTTTAAATTCTTATTTTTTATATCTTATAAATACAATTTGTTAATGAACAATCACCAATATTTTCCTTTCAGTGCATCCTGCGCCTCTTAGCTCCTTGGCACAAAATTTGGCCAACGGCTCGGTGTTTTCGCTTACGGTGCGTGTGCCTGCCCGTATTGCATTCCTTGAATGCTCATTTGCCCCGCTTTCACTGCGCTTTTACTGCCACACACACACACACGCACACACAGAGGCGCACACCCGCACACACTCGCAAGGAGATTTTTGTGTTGCTGTTGATGCGATTTTATGTATTTCCATGATGCGCTTATTCGACTTCGGCATTATCCTGGCGAAGCCACGCAGCGCTTTCCATGCATACAAATTGCTAAATTATTTAAGCAGCGACAACGACAGCCCCAGACGGTGGCGGCCGGAGGAAAAGCCGAAGGAAAAGCTGCTCTGGGTTGGAGGAGGAGGGCGATGAGGAGGAGGAGAGAAGGTGCTGCTATTAGTACCAAGTTGTCCTGGCCGGTAAGTCCCGATGGTCAGCATGCGGGGGGGATGCTGGGGGTTTAGGAGAGTTTTGCAGGATGAGGAGCTTAAGGCCGAGGCACGTGTGTGTGTGCGGTGTGTGCGGATTGTGTGTGTGTGCGGGCCGAGTCCAATAATAAATAAGTGGCCAAAAGCATAGCCATAGCCATAGCATACTTTTGTGCGCCGTTAAACTTTCTGCGTAAATTCAGCGTTCATCATGGCTAACTTCGTTTCCTTTTTGGCCACCAAGCCGCTCCTTACCATTACTTTGTCCAGTCCCAGTTGCCATTACATTACATACAATTGCTGTCTGCCGCCCATAGGACACTGAGAGAAAAATAGGGACAAAAAAAAAAAAATTATATTCTGAAAAATATATTTATTTATTTATCTTCCATAAGTCATCTTACTTAATTGTTTTACTTTCATCTTAGTAAGTTTTTAGTTTTTTAAAGTGTGACCAGTCCATTTTTAGTACCCAAACTTCCTTTAAAAACCCAAAGACTTAAGAACTCAACAAAATTACTAGATAATCCTTAAATCAAGATCCCAGCTTAGAATACACTATAGATTAAAGCTGTTTTTAAAAATGTTTTTATGTTCTTAAATAAATATTACATTTTAAGTTGTGAATTTCCATTTTATGCTCTGGTATTACCTTTATTTCTCAAACAAATTGCATTCTTAATTTATTTTATTATTAAAAACACAACTTGATTTGTAATCATAATTGTCTTTGCTTTAAAAAAAAATATATAACATTTTTCAAACCCATTAAAATTACTTAAAATTACACCTAACATTAAACTATACAAATTTTCAAAAATAAATTAGAAAAGTACCCACTTCTAGGTAATTTCTAAACCCAATTTACACTTATTTCTCTCACTGCCCTCGCCGGCAGTGACCACCAAAGTTGAGCAACGCTGAGCCCGGCTCTCGGCTGTGTGCGTGCGGTCACTGCGGGCCAGTGGTCACTGTACCGGCGACACCATACGCATTCAATTCAATTTAAAATTCATGGCATTAACTTTAACTTCAACTTAAGTCCGCCGCATGCAACTTGATAAAATGTCTGCAGGAAAACCAAAGGAATAAAAATGGAAAAGGAGAATGGGGGAAAATGGCAAGGGAAAAGGAAAGAAGATGGAGGCGGTGGCGGAGGTCACTGCAGCGAAGGCCTGTAACTAAGTTTGTGTGTGCGAAGTGTTTCCTTTTATGCTGCTGCCGCTGCCCCGCTTCATAATTTGATTGCATACTTTTTCGGGCTGCCCATTAACACGATACCGGCGAGAGAGAGAGAGAGAGTGTGCGTGCTTTTAGCCAGCTAATTGCGGCCAATTGGCCAGAAAACAAAACCACCGCAAATGTTGCACAGAAATTGCTCAAAAATGCAGCAACATGTACATACAAGCGCCATGTTATATGCTTAACTCGACCAGAAAAACGACAAACCAAAAAATATTCACAAAATCCCGCAGACCCGAAAAACCAAAACTACGAAATACAACCGAAAAATACAACCCAAAAAAAAGGAAAAAAAAAAACATAGAGAGAAAGTGAAAGGGGAGCACATACAGTTATATTTATGCTAACTAGTTTGAAGCAATGGCAGCTGCATAAACAATTCCCCGCCACGAATCGTCGTCGCCAGCCCCAAAGTTTCGTGGACCAACTCGGAATTTTGGTAATTAAACTACATTCGCTCATGGCAGGACGCAGGCGGGCAGGACGCGGGGGCAGGACGTGGTGTAAAAGGACACAAAAACATTGATTGTTCTTAATTGCGAAATGGCTGGTTGATAAACTCAATCGATTCGCCACCATAATAGGTTTCAATCGAACATTAATGAATGGCACAAATGGGGCGAATGTTTTTGAGCGGAACAGATCCATTCGCCAATTGATTTTAGTTCTCTATTGTTCCGGGAAATCCGCCTAAACTTTATTTTGCCCGCAACTTGTTTCCAAATTAAGTGTGTTCTTTAATTTAGTGGAAAAAAGGGTGGACCTAGGGGCTTGAACATTTTTAAAATATAAAATAGAAATAATGGATAAATAATAAATAACGATTAAAATATAACTTTTTTATATTAAAAAAGTAATATAAAATATGTATATAAAATATACAATTTTAAAATATATACTAACACTCTAGTTTATCTAATTTAGTTTCTTATCAAAAGTCAAGCAGCAGGCTGTTTCAGAAGAGAGCCAGCTTCTATATTACTCTCCTCCATCAGTATCCGTTTTGCTTTTTTTTTTATTGTATAAAAAACAATTCTAGTTTTTTATTTTATTGAAAATTAGACTGTTACCGCAGAGAGCCACCGACAAATTTCTTCATTAGTATGTATATGTATGTTTTTTCTTTTAAATAAACATAAATAATAAAAATAACATTATTTTTCATTAAAAATGGCTATAAAAGAAAGTTATTTAAGCCAAATAGCAGGTTTAGAGCCACCCATCTCTTTCTTTATCAGTATCCATTGTTTTTTTCATTATTTCTTAAGTCTGAATTATCCTTAACAGACCTCCTGGAAATATATTTTATATTTCTTTCTATTCAAAAAACTAAATGCAAAGAAAGGTAATTAAGTTAAATAAACCGAACACTGCTAGAAAAAGGGGGAAATCAAGGCCTTAAAACCGAAAAACATGAATAATGTTCCCAAAAACTAAATTGAATCGTAAGCTGTAAACTTGGTTTATGGTTTATGTATTTTTTATTAAGATTTCGGTATTGACTTGGACACAAAATAGTCTGGTCACAATTAAATAAACCTAAACAGATCCACGAGAGTTCACGCCAATCCAACGATGACGACGTGATGGAAATTCAAGAGGGTTAACAACTGCAGTTGCTAACCCTCTTGAATTTCCTTTACCTCGTCATCGTTGGATTGGCGTGAACTCTCCATCTTTGGCTCGATCAGAAACGGGTTGTTGAGGGCTGTCGGGGTAACAAAGCTGTTATGACGAAGTAAAGATGAGGATACATAAGTTAGTAAGTAAGATGATGCTATAAGTACCTGAATGTGTGATCTCCTCCTTGTCCTCGTATATATCCTTTCCGAAGACTTCACTCTTTGGCATAAGCTTGCCGGAATTCTGGGTTAGGACCTTGAAGCCTTCCTCTTTGGTCTTAGCGCCACTGAGCGAGATGTTGGGCTCACAGCGCAGATAGAACCCCTTGAGGGCCCGCTTGGCGCTCAGCTGGTTCTCCGCGTGGCATTCACGCACCGTCTCGTAGTCCTTGTCCGTACTCTTCTTCATTGTCGTGCTCTTGTAGGTGTGCGCCCGGGGATAAGGCGGAAGGCAGTCGGAACTGTCGGAGTTACCGGCCAGTTCCCGGACACTGGTCTCGCTCAGCATCGGGTCCGGCCCTTTGTGGAAGTCTTCATCGCGTGTTACCGGCCGGCCGGCGTGATTGGAGGTGTTGGAGCACCTTCCTTAAGGAGAAAAAAGAAGTTTTGACCACTTTCTTGGGTTAGCGAAGAGAGGATTACTCACTGTCCCGGAACTTGTCCGCCAGCTTGTGACGCAGCATTCCGTTCTCCAGGTCTAGCACTTTGTACAAGGCTTCGTCGTAGGCATTCATTTCGAAGAATAAAATTAGAGAAATGAAAAAATGAAGCTGGACGACTGTCAAGCAAAGCCAGTGTTGTAAAGCGCTGGGGCTGCAATGAGTGCGAAAGCCAGTTGGCAACACATATAAGTTATCGATTAACTTGACAGGCTTTATATTTCAGAGCTGCCAACTTCAGTTTCATAAATAAAAATAGAAGAGGTATAATTAGTCATATTTATAGCCTTGTTCCACTGCTCCATCTACAGCTGATCCGGCTTTGTTTACATTTTATAAACCGAATTAAGTTAAATAAACCGAAAAACTCCTAAAATACTTGGTTGATATCTCCAATAATTCTCCAAACTTTATACCAACCCTTATTTATGGGCACACCATTAGATCGATCTACCACTAATTGAGGCACCTTTTAATAGGTTGCTTAGGGTTAAGCTGGAACTTAACCCTTTAAGCTAGCGACACAGGATTTGCCGTAATAGTTTCGCATTTAAAATGCAGCCCACCATTGTTCCGGCTGACCCCGGGGTCTCAATAAAATGGCTTCGCATATTAATATGAATTGATTTGGAAGTGGAAAGTGTTGCAAGTTTAATAAGGCAATCAGGCTGCAATATGCATGAGCTCCGCAAAAAGGCGAAACAATCAATCAGTTAATTGAATTGCCAGTTCCTGGGCCCAGCTCCACATTTTGTTGCAGCAATTTAGGCCAATTAACCAGTTTTGCCTTAAAGGCATCCCTGGACAGGACTCGGCTCTCGGTTTATTCTCCTCCCAGCCAGCCCGAGGGCGTGGCGAAATATGAATATAAATAAGGTTTGGCGGCTATCGCGCTCGTTGGCTGGCAGTTTGAGCCAACTTTATGGCCCTCCGTTGGCCACGTTAACCACTTGAGGCCCGGCCCCCCGGCCACCCCCTCCGTCAGATAAGAGAGCTTTGAGTCGCTTCAAAGAACTTGCAACTTCAAATCACGTCGCTTTATTAGTTCAACGCCGACTTGTGGTCCCCAGTTCCCAGGCAGCTTTTTTACACGAATCCGGAGTGCGGAATACGGAATCCGGAATCTCTGGCATCCAAAATCGAAAATCCAAAATCCAAAATCCGGAATCCGGCATCCAGAATCCGGAATCCGGGGGCGTTGACTCACCTATTGACGTTTATTGAATCAAAACCGTTTTCAGCCGAGTTCGATTCGCCGCCGCCGCCGCTTTGGTTTTAGTTCAGTTCGCTTCAGCTGCTCCTGGCTCCTGGGCTCCTCAGCTCCTCTGACTCCTCCTGGGCTCCTCTCGTTTTCTGCTTTTCTGGTTTGCTTTGTTGCGGCGCCATAAAAAACGTGCAGCCGTTGGGGGGAGCAGTACCAACGTTCACTGGCAGAAATATCCCATTATTTAATCACAAACTTAGAGGTTTCTTTATGGGAAATATATTAAGTAATGAGGCTCTGTATATAGTTTAATTTTTTAAAGCCTCCCCTTTCTTAGTAATATATAATATTTAATAATAATAATAATGAAATAAAATTCCCCCGGTGCATAATAGGAGTGCAAGCGAAATGTTAGCGCTATGTGGAATACAAAAAAAAAACAAAAGAGATTTCCCCACAGAGCGTGTGCTCAGCTCGGCAAACGGCTAAGCCTTTCAGCTCCATCGTTCGCCCACATTCAGAGCCACATCCATGGCCACATCCACATCCACATCCACATCCACATCCAAACACCCGGCAAACATTTCAAATCGGCGGGTCATGATTCAAGCACTCAGTCAGCTGTATTTTATTGAATTAGGGCGGAGTTCTGTTCTCCGTTCGATCGGGGATCGGGAGTGCTGCGCTACAGCTCACCGAGGAGTGCTACAACAAATGCGACGCCTGGGGCCAGGATGCAGCCAACCCAACCCAATCCAACCCAACCCCCCAATAACTTCATAAATCAAAGCGTTTGCTCAGTCATTTTTAGAATTTGTTTGTTCTGCAACTGCAATGCAAACGAATCCCCGGACCCGGTCCCAGTCCCGGCACCGGCGCAACTCGTATGAGAATGCCAAAGTCCCGAACGTTACCAGATTTGTGTTTCCCCCGCTGTTTTCCATCCATTTTCAGCCCTTTTGTTTTTTCTGCATTTTTTCCTGAATTTTTTCTCTGTGACTCTCTCATCTTTACGGATCGGAGGTATGCTGGAACTATCTTCCATTCAGCTGGAACTATCAGTGCTATTGACATTGACACGGTGCTGGGTCTGGGTCTATGGGTCTAGACTTCTTCTTTGAAAATTTGTATTTTGTTTTAAATATTTTTTAGGCTTTAAAACTGTAAAAGAATCTATATCTTTTATTAATTTTGTCTAATTTAATTTTATTATGTGTGTAGATTCGAGTTATAACTATAATACATTTACAGGTATATCTTCATTTAAGAAATTATCTCAATTTAGGGAATACTTTTGGGCGGGGAAAGTATTGGTGTAACTTTCCACAATACACGGCAACGCTGCATACTATTTTAATCTATTTAAATATAATTCTAGGAGTTCTTAAAATAAGTTATTTATTTTTTATATTTCCGCAACTTAAAGCATACTTTTGGGTTGGGCAAGTATTGGTGTAACTTTCTACAACACTCACCAACGCTTCATACTATCAGGCTTTTTATGAAAACATGGTTTAAAAGCTGGCTAATGGGAATCTTCTTAGTCGAAATCTTTTAGCCATAGAGCTACCTCTCCACTGCAGTCTCGGCTCTTTGTCCTGTCCCATTGTTGTTGTTGTAATTGCTCTAGCAGTGTGTGTGTGTGTGTGGATTTTTTTTCTCTCTCTACCTTTCGGCTGGAATGTTTGCCTGACTGTTTGCTAGATGTTCGTTTGCTGGTTTCTTTGGCATTTCCCATTCGCCGCTTTCCCCATTTTGCGCATTTCCCTTTTTTGCCTTTTCAGTGATTTAAATTACAATTGCGGGAAGAGAGAGACAGAGAGAGAGAGTCAGAGTCTGTTCATCGATGTGTCGCCTGTGACATTGTCATTTGTTTAAGCTTTATTAATGGTTTTTCTGGCTTTGTGCAATAAGGCAGAGGCAGAGGACGAGCCGAAAAACTAGGCGAAATGTGGCGAAGCCAGCTGCTGGCCTCTGCCAGCCTGGGGGAAAAGTAGGCAACACTTTTTGTCCTCGTCGAGTGCTCTCTAATTAGTGCTTGTTTACGGGGGCTGAGAACTCTTGACAGCCGGCGCCAGCGCCTTCAAGTATGCAGCAAGTTTTGCAAAATACGATTTGCATATTAAACCGAAAGTGTGGAGCGTGGGGCGTGGAGCCTGGAGCGAGCAGCAAACTCATTGAAATTGAACGGAAATTTTGCCGCCCAAGTTGAGCGAAAGTTGGAGCAACTTTTCCTTTTTCCTTGTTTTTCATGTTTATGGATTTTTTGTTGTTGTTGTATGAATTTTTTGCGCTAGCCACTCTTTGCCTTTTATTCCGTATTGCCCCGTTGTTTAGCTTCGTTCGCTTTCTATTTGCAGATTATATTTTAGCTCCCCATCTCCATCCCCATCCCCTATATTATTTACACGCTCGCTTTGACTTGCTTGTGGAACAATGAATGTCACTTTGGTCTAGACCCCAGACATGGCCCTCGGCGTTGCGGTTCCTGCGAGTTACTGCGAGTTCCTTTTTCCGTCGCTCTGGCTTTTTCCTCGCGAGTGCCAAGTGGGGCAAAGTATCACCGATTTGGATAATACACTTTCTGAGCTCTCAGGAGTTGGAATTTTTAATATTAAAGCAGCTTCCTATAAATGTCTATGATTTAAAATAATAAGAGATATTCTATGGCTGCAAATGTTGCTTTAAATGTAGTTATCAATGTTTTGGAATAATATTTATTAAATTTCCCAAGAGCTGTTTTTTTATTTTAAACTATATTAAATTTTATTTAGCTTCAAAACAAATAAATATTTTCAGCTAACTCTATGATTTTTAATACAAATATAATTTTCTTTGTTAAAACAAACCCCTAGCAATTGTTTCATGAGTTAGAATCGTATTTTTAGCGCCATTTGTGGTTAGATTTGGCTAAAACTTGATCCATTTCGGGCATAAATCTTTCCATATATTTTTTTACACATTTTCTGGCAATTTCTCGCTTATGATTGAGTGAACCTGTTGCCTCCCCCAGCCCGGTAGAGTAATCGCCTCAAATATTTTCGTGTATAACTTTTGTTTGTGCCGAGTCCGAGTTGTGGGCTTGTGGGTAAGGGGGGGGAGGAGGTCCTACCACAGTATGTGACCTGGCCTGGGGTCACACGTGAAACGGGGTAAGCTTATAAGTTTATAAAGTTGCGGATGGACGCACGTGTCGTCGCTTCGTTTGCTTTTTCAATGCTCAACTCACAACTTTTGTGCGGCATCGATGCGGCGCGCTGACCTTTTGTTTGTTGACTGTGACCCCAGGACCCAGGCAGGGCCACCCCTGCTCGCTTCCGGTTGTTCCCCCAGAAAAGGGATTACATTTTTGCGGCTCAAAAAGAAAGGGTACTGCTGCTGCTCCTCCTGCTCTTCATCATCCTGCTCCTCGGCTGTCCTCGCAATCGGACTTATCGCATTACGCATACGCACTGTTGGCCCATCGATTCCCGTCCTGTTTATGGTCATTTTACAAAGCCAAAGCGTTAATTAAGCAGCTTGTTACTCCTGTGGCTGTGTGTGAGTGCGTTTTAATCAATCGATTATTCATGGAATATGCTAATGGCCAAATCACTAACCTCCCCCGAAACACACACAAATCCCCCAATTAAGGGCATGTAATTGCAGTTGGCAAACTTTTAATACGAGTTGAGGCAGCAAGGCTTCCACGGCAGCCTATCTATAATATTTTAATAGAACCAATAATTAAGCAATATACTTTGTTTTGGCAATAAACAAGAGACTAAAGCTTGAACTTTGCTCAGTTTGTAAGAGTTTTCTTTATTTATTCATGATTTATTTATTATGGATTAATATCTCCCTTTAATAAATAATTGAGTGGTAATTACAGCAAATATCCTTATATAATATTTCCTGCTTAAACGCAATAATAATGATCCTTAACCCAACAGGGACTCCAGTGCCACAGCGGGCTATTATGCAACGCATTTAACTAATAATCTCAGCCGGTGGTTGCCTTTGTGGCCTGCTGCTGCTGCCGGCTGCTTGTTCCTGGCCAAGTGCAGCTCAGTGCGGCTTACTTGGGGTTTTGCCTTCGACCCTCTATAAGTCCCAGAGCAACGACAACAGCAAGTTTAAGTTTACTGCAGCTAGGCAACTCAACTCAACTCGCTCGCTCTCTAAGTCCTTTTGCTTATTTTTCGTCCCTTTTCTCTTGGCTCCTGGCTCTTGCCTTGACGCTCTCACAATGAAAATCGCTGAAATGCCTTGCCAATTTTATAAACAACAATGAACAGAGGCAAGTGTCGTTCGGTGTCGGCATCGGCGTCAATACCAAGCGGAGGAGGGGGTGGCGGTATGGCCCCATGTTGTTTGCCCTCGCCAAGAGAGCTCAGTCCCACATTTTCTGCATTATTCTGCTTGTTAAACAGCTGACGGTGTTGGTGGCCTTTGACTGGCGACGCCAAAAATCTACCCAAAAAAAAAAATACAACAACAAAAGGTTCGCTCTCTCACAGAAAAAAAAAAATAACCCCATCCGAACTGAACAGAGAGATGCAGAAACAAAAAAATAATGGCTTGACTTTCAATTGCACAATATCAACAACAACAACAGCAGCAAGAACAGCATCAGCAGCAGGATCAGGATCAGGAGCAGCAGGACGAGCCACCAATGGCAATCAACAAACAACAGCATCAACGCCGACAACAATAAAAGGCACAACGGGCCTGGGCCAGGGACCAGGGACCAGGGCCAGGACCAGGTCCTGTGGTGGGGACATCAAAATCAATTCAAGTGCGGAAACTGCTGCAGTTGTACAGTTGAACGGCCTGGACACAGGCTGAAAAAGTGACGGCAAAAAGGAAAAAACCCAGCACTGAGCTAAATTGGGGTTATAATTATGTCAAGAACAAAGTAAAAAATAAATTAAATAAGGCAAAAAATTATTTATCAAGGTTCAAGCCAAAAAACTTGGACAAATAATAATATAAATAATGAATATATCCCATTTTTATAATTTCCAATCATAAAAAAGAGTTTAGTTTGTTATTAAATTAATAAATCTTAAATAACTCGACCTTTAATTATTTTTAATTCCATTAAAAAAATTAAATTTTTCAAGCCAGTTTCCAGTGCTCAGTGCTCTCGAGTTATTCCCGGAAAGGATTCCCATTGTTTGAACGGTTTTTGTTGTGGTTGTTTTGTTGCTGAGCAGCAGGCTCTGCGGAATATGCATCGATATAAATGAATTGGTGGAGTTTGGACCAGAAGGATGGACACGCGTAAATCCAGAGGACGACGACAAAGGACCGAGAAGGACGCACAACCGCAGAATATGAAGTCAACTATGGTGGAAAGAATTTGAATTTAGATGGAAGGAAAAGATGAAAATGAACAAAAATTAATGAAAGCCATTTAGAATCTGTAGGAAATGAGCCAAAAAAAATTTATAAAAAAGGTCTTACAGTAACTTATTTTTAATAGTATTTAAGTTTATAAATATTTAAAAAAATAGGTAATAAAATTTCTAACAATCTTTTTCAATCAAAAATAATCTTTAAAATGATTTGCTCAGTTAGTTGTCAATTTTTGGCAGTTACTTTTCATCCCCACAGCTCATTCCCGAACCCGATCAGGTCTGGGACCCAAAAGGAAATCAATTCAAATTAGATGAAAATTATAGTTGAAATTGCCAGGGGCCATCCTTCTATCCTTCCATCCTTCGGCTCCTCTGACACTTCTCCCTTGACCAATCTGATTAACACTTTCCAGCGAAGGGGCAGATAAAGAAATCGATTTGCCAACACCCACGTAATCAGGGTGGCCGGAATCGGAATCGGAATAGGAATAGGAATCGGAATCGGAATCAGAATCGCATCGGAACCGAGGGGAGGGAGGACTGGCAGTGGCTAGCGGATGACTCGCTGACCACCAGTTGCCCATTTGGTGGCCACGAACTGATTACAGTCTAATAAGTATGCGTGGGGCGTGACCAAGGGCCCTTTGTTAATAGGTCTCCAAAGGGTCACTCGCATACACACGCACACTCGTACACTCGCACAACAACCGCACTCGCATTGTGGTCGTAAAAGAGGCAGAGGCGGAGTGTGGGGGGAGAAAAGTCCAAAGGGGAATTCAAATTGAAGGCCACAAAACGAAATCTTAACAATAAAATGAGTTCAAAAGTTACGCATCAAGCAAACAGCGACACAGCAACAACTAAACAGATGGCAGCTCACACACACAAAGCATAAACATGCACTGGGAAAAATATTTTGGGAAATTAATATCACTCTATTTAATTAAACCCTATTTAATTAAACACCTATAAAACTTATCAGTAATAAGAGCAATACATTTATCTGTATATTTAACAATAAATAAAATCACCAATAAATTCATATTTAAATTCACCAACAAATTCAACAAATAATGCATCAAAAAATTTACCAATAAATTCTTAAATAATTTCTTTAATACATTTACAACAATAAAATGGTATAATAAATTCAACAATAAATTTGCAAAGAAATTTAACATTGAATTCACCAAAAAATTCAGTAATGAAATCAACTATAAATTTGTCAAGGAATTTATAAGAAAAAATCTCTACAAAATTCACCAACAAAATCAATAATAAATTCAAAAATAAATTTATAGAGAAATTCACCAATAAATTCTTAAATTAATTCTCCAATAATATCATCAATAAATTCAATAATAAATTCAACCATAAAATCAGCAATAACTACAGCAATAAAATAAATAAACCTAAAAAATAAAAATATTTAATTCAGCCATGAATAAACTAAAATGCATTAACAATAAATGCATAAAGGAACTTACCAGGAAGTCACACCATGAATTCCAACACTTCCATTAAACTCACCAATTAATCCATACTGGCTACATTTTAGTGATATTTTTTCTCTGTGATCTTGTACACTTGCTTCCTATTTTGTATTTGGGGTAAAAGTTTGGCATTTTGATTTTGATGTGTTCATTTGCACTTGTCCTCACTCCCACCGATGATAAATTAAATTTAAACTGATAATAAAAAAACGAAATTTACGAGCCAATAAGTCGGGGAGTTTGGCCTTGAGATCCTGCCCCACATAGGGTGTGTGGTGGTGCTCTTGCCAGTGAACCCTTCGGCCCTTCGCCACACAAATAAATAATAACAAAGGGCCAAACAAGACAAGGAGCAGCGGCAGCAACAGCAACAACTGACAGCAAAGGAGCAGCAGCAGCGGCAGCGGCAGCAACTTCAAGTCCTGACAAAAGGATGTGGCCAAGGAAGGGCGCGCGAGGTTAGAGGAAGAATGGGAGCAAAACCAAGATAAGGACAAGACAAGTGCAGTGCGAGATAAACTTAACAAACGAAGTCAACAGCAACCAGACAGGCAGGCGGGGGCTGGGCCGGGGATTGCCCACAATAAGAGAGAGAGGAAGAAGGACAAGAACAATGGCATTGACAATGTTTAGCACATGAGCACAGGACCAGGACCAGGATGAGGTCCACGGCCAGGGCCAGGACCGAGAGGAAAAAATATAAAAATAAGAAGAAAACGGAGCTAAAATGGAGCTGAATAGCAGGAGCAGCTGGGTCGTGGGTTACAGCTTTAGCCATAACAACAGATTCCAACTGCTTAGTGGATACTTATCCCAATACACACACACATACACACGCAAGCACACTCACACACAGATGTCCTGATCCCCGACAAACAATCAAACGTTAAGGTATATTACGTATACGCAATACGTATACGTAATGTTTGCTTAACGTGAGCGAACGGAGCGACAAAGAGATTAGAAATCACACAAAGAGCACAGCCAGCCAAATCCGACTTCAATTTAAGCTTTTGTCAGCGCGAAAGGAAGCCGAGAGAGAGAGAAAGGGAGAGAGTGAGAGTGAGGGAAAGAGAGGTACAAGAGAAAGAGACGAAGGAGTTCCAGCAAATGGAATTAAATTTGCCACTTACCAAGTCACTGAAGGGAGAACTAATCTGGTTAGACTCAAGTCTAATAGAATTTCCCAGCTCCGCCTGCTGTTCGCTAATTGATTTAAATCGGTTTTTATCTTGAATTCTATAATTCGATTCAATTGAACGTTTTTTAATGATTTTCTATTTAAAATCCAAAGTATTGAAATTATTATTTACCAAATAAGCTTATTCTTGACCTAAAATCACTTTTAATTTACGTTTATCGTTAATTTAAAAATAGGTTGAGGGACTTTATTGCTTACAATTATTTGTACTATACCAATTCTTTTATAATTCTCCAAAAACCCTAGCCAAAAATTAATTGCAATATATTTTTACAGTATAAAATATACTATATATATATTGTTTAACTCTCCCAACTTGTCATTATCCTTTTTCTTGCCTCCCTATGGCTTCCCTTATTTCATCATCATTTGTCTTCTTTGCATTTTTTGGTCGAAGTGATTAAATATCTGTTTTAATTTACTTACTCTCCCATTGAGCGGCTGTTCCCCTTCCAATTATTCCGTTCGATCAGTGCTTTATCTTCGCGCTCTCGCTTTCGCCAGCTGGCGCGGCATGCCTCTTCTTCAGGGGCACCGAAAAGTATGGTAAATGATTTCATTTAACCAGCAAATGACACCGACACCAACATATTACAACAATACAACAATACACCACACACAGGGCCAACTCGCAGGGCCAGGACCAACAAGGGCGCCAGATGCGAATACGAATGGCGGCGAAAACGAATGTAATTGCAGCAAATGAATAAATGAGGCAAGGCAGACGAAGGCCACCGAACATCCTCCTTTCTCTCACCATGTGAGTGTGTGCGCTGTGTGTGCGTTGTGTGTGTGTGCTGTGTGTGTGCTGTGTGTGTGGCTTGAATGCAACGCATGTTTTGCCGCTTATTGCCCCGACAACAACAAAAACAAGAGCGGCAGACGGCAGGAGCTCCTGCGAGCAACAAAAAAAAAATTAAGGAAAATGAATGAAAGACACAGGGGCTACAGAAAAGTAGGAACCCAGAGGATACCGTATAAAAATATAATAATAATGGTGTTATGACACAACAGTGTTGCTTTTATTTGAGATTAAAAAAAAAAAACAATTATAAAATGCTGATTTCTTGGCATTTCTTGGTTAGATAAAACATGGTTACACTGGTTTTTATAAGAGCCGTAAGACCATATATATTTTTTAATATATTAAAAACAAAGTAAACAGTATTTATATTTGGCTGACCATTTTTTGGGTAAAAAACATGGTCACACTGGTTTTTATAAGTGTCATAGCGCCATATATATATTTTAATATATTTTAAAAGGTTTAAATCTTCAATGTTATTATTTTTAATCAGTTTTTCTTAAGTAAAACTTCAATTTTAAAATAAATTAAAAACAAAAAGAACTGGAAAATCCAGAGCACAGATATACCCCTTGAACTCGGCTCGAGTGGCGGGTATAAAAATGAAAATGAGCAAATGTAAGCACAGTCTCCCTGCCCCCATACCCCCACACCACATATCCCATATATTCGCCCCTGTTCCCCCTGCTATATCCGCCTGATCCCGGCGCTATCCTGCCATCCTGCCATCCGGCGCTGCTCCTCTCCCCGGGTGCTTCATAAATTCAAATTTGATTTTCATGTTGATTATGATGCGAGAGAGATGCGCAGATGATGATGGAAATGAAGATGGCAAATGGCAGTCGAGGCCTCGGAGATGGAGCCACAATCAGAGCCAGAAATACACGAACACGCACACGCACACACTCGGGATCCTGATTATTATCCTGCGAGTGTGTGAGTGTGCGAGTGGTGCGAGCGTGTGGTGACTCTGTTGCTTGTGTTTTGCATTCCACTTGGATTTTTATTTAAGCTTTTTCTATCGTCCCCGCCGTCTGCTTTTACGTTTTCCGTTTACGACTTTAACGAAAACTTTTTGGCCTAGAGAAAGAGCCTTTATGTGTTTGGCCCCAGAAGTGCCTCATTTGGCCAAAAGCACACACGAGCACACACACCTCAACACAGCCGTCAAATGTGTCATTTTCCTTGAAATCTATTATTAAGTGACATCAGTTGCGATTTCCCGCAAGTCGCCTAAACATAATTGATGAGACAATTCATCAAAGCCGGGTTATTATGGCCAAGGAGCTCTGTGCATTTCAAGAGGTTCTCTTTGAAGCCACAAATATTCAGGATTTAGACATTTAAATTCATTTTCAACCTTAAAATAAATATATACATTATTTTCTGCTTTAAAATTAATAACTTAACCTTATTTAAAGACTCCAAATACATTTGTCGAACTTCAATACTTAGTTTCCTTTTTAAAACTGATTGCTTTTGCTCATCTCACGATTTCAAGGACATGTTTAATTCAGAACAGAATAAAAACCCTTTTTCGGATAAACCCCATGGCGATGCATTCAGCAAAATCTCTGCCTGCGAATGGCCAAGACAATCAAACGCGGCCATAAAGTCAACTGACTTTATTACGGCCCTCCAAGCGCCACTCAGTTGCATCGTTAGCGCGGTTAATGCCCAAAAGCGGCGATGGCAGCGATGACAGCGATGCATTCCACATCCACATCTCCATCTCCATCTCGGGGCTGCATCTCCAGCCATCTCCCTGTGCCATTGCCAGGCCAATACCAATACCAATTCCGCCTCGCACTTGGCCGAAAGGACACACAAAAACACAACCGAATGGCAGGCGACATATGGACGTCATCGGATGCGGAACGCAACGAGAGGAGTGAGGGGTGAGTCCGCCATAACAAGGCGACTGGCGGCAGCTGTTGGCGACACATTCACATTCACAATTTCGCCAAACAGACGTCCGTATCCGCATCCGCATCCCCATCCCCATCCGCATCCTCATCCGCAGCCGCATGCACATTCGCAGAGGAGGAAACCGGAGACAAAAGACGCCGTTCCGCGCCTTTCGTCCTGTCGTCTGTCGTCTGTCGTGATTGTCCTGTCTGTCCTGCCTCGTCGTCCCGGCCATATCCCACGCACACCCAATGTTGCATATTTTCCCCCGTAAAATTCTCAATTCACAATTACAATTGTAATTGTGAAAGGCAATAATTTGGTGCAGCGGCAAAAGGGAGGAGCCAGCACCATTCCCTTTACCAATTTTTGGTGCCCTAACCCTGCAAAAGGATCTACCTGCTAGCCTTAAAAAAGATTTATATAAATGTTTGGGCATTATATTCCAGAAACTTATACCAGTATTAATTCGTTAAAATTGCTAAGAAATTTTGTATTATTTACTTTGAATTATTTATTTTCCCCACAATATTTTTACACCACAGAATAAAAAAATAATACTACATATTTTTAGCTTGAAATAATTGTGGAAAATACTGTGGATTTTTTCCTATCATTTCCCCGACCAAAAAATATATTTTTGAGTACAGATATATCTTCCTTTATTCCAACTAAAATATTTATTAAATTATTTGTAAAAACTTTGTAAAAAACCTAAAAATAGTTTCCATAAAATAATACATAAAAAATGTGGAGTTATGATACAACATTGTTGCTTTTAGTCGAGACTCCGCAAGAGACATCAGTAAATGCTGTTTGCTTAGCATTTCTGGGGTAAACAAATCATGGTCATACTTTTTTCCTTAGTGTCATAACTATACTTTTGAGTTATTGTTAAAAAACCTCTAGAATTCTACAGAAAGAAATCGAGAACATACCAAATAAGAGATCCTTGATTTTCCTACCAAAAAAAAGGGTATTCACCTTTTCGACTACGCTGTCAGCTTGAACTCTGTCGGGGCTAACCAACAGGTGGACCTGTATCCGGTGTCATAACAACCAGCGGAGGCGAAACAAAGGACACTGCTCCTGCAAAATGGCAAACTTCGGCTAAATGGCGAACCGTTGACAGCCTCCGTCCGGTCGGGTCCGGTACGGTGCGGTAGTTATTGAAATTTTTCGAGCGTATATCGTCGATTGGTCGAGTTACAGAGCCAAAGTCGAGAAGGCAAATGGTTGGCAGCGTGCACGGAGAGCCATCTGGCAGCGTGGCCATTAAGTATGCAACAAATTGCACCCATCCAGAAGGGAGCAGCCAGGACATCAAGGACATCAGGACATCGGGAATCGGCAATCGGCCATCGGCCATCGGGCCATCGAATGGCCGCAGCTGGAATGTAATGAGCGGTGTTCGAGGAATTTTCCAATGAGAGTTGGTGAAAATCAAAGAGCCTTCCAAACGAAACCGAATTGAAGCGGAAACCGAAACTGAAACGGAAATGGAAATGGAAACTGAAACTGAAACGGAGAACTGAAGCCCAAGTCCTGGCAATTAAAGCTGACGTAACGCTGGCAACTCATATTGAGAGAAAGAGAGTACGTTATGAACACATTCCATATTCACAAAGTCCAGGGATAAATCATGAATTTTACGACTTCGTCGTCGTCCGCCCCCCTTAACCCTTTTTCCAGCTTCGGACTAAGAAAAATGGTGCACGACTGTACCTAAAAATGGAATCGAATTGATCAACTGGGAATGCCTAACAGCCGCCGTTCTATCTCTCCGTATCCGTATCCGCCGACCCTTACGGAACGTATTGTCCCGCTTTCAAGGTAAACCAGCCATAAACTCGACATAACCTCACATAAACTTGAAAAGAAGAGTGCCACCTAAAAAGGGCCGAAACGGAGCGAGTCGGAGCGAGGCGGGCGACCGTCGTAAAGCAGCTGTTGCTCCTGTGCGTGGCGTGTCCTTGCCACACAGACACACTACACTACACCTCACACCTTGTATGGGTCAGACACGGGGCGAAATAGTTGAAATTATTTATTTTACTTTCTAAACACGAACCAGGGTTTGCAGACATGCCATCAGTTGAGGTTTTTTGAAGAAATAATGTTTTCTACATTTAAGGAAAAGCTGAATTCAGTTTAAATAATATTTATATGTATTTATTTATATAAAATTATGTAGAAACTAATTTTACAAAATTTCTTGTGCATTTCTATATTTAAGGAAAAGCTAAATCCAGTTTAAATAATATTTATTTGTATTTATTTTTATTAATTGTATGTTATATCTCATTTTACAATTTTTTTTAACTTTTTGAGTTTTTTAGAGACCTGTATCTATTAAAAATATTTAATTAAAACGTTTAATACTTCATTTTCTAGGAAATGCTTGTTGGAAGTAAAAAGTTACTTTACTTTAAATTGTATTTAATAAAAATACATAAATAAAACAATTTTACAACACTTCTTAAATATTTCCAAGGTTTTCAAAGACATTATTAATCCTTTATAATATTTAATTAAAAGGATTCATATTTTAATTTCAAAACTATAATTATAAGTTAAGTTGTCAACTTATGTATTAATCCAAGGCGCTCATCTTGAACTATCTCTTATAATCTCTAACCTTTTCTCTCAGTGCTGAATGTGGGAATGATAAAGAGTGTGGGGAGAGACAGAGAGAGACGTTGGCCGCCGCAGAAGGCAACAAAATTCAATTTACTATGCGCGCTTTATGGCCGATTCCAGCCGTGTGTTTGTGTGGGCATAAGGCCAACCTCCTCCTAACCCAAGTTTATGGCCAACAGAGCTCCAGCCAGCTACCAACTCCTGCTCCATGTCCTGCTCCTGTTTCTGCTCCCCCTCCCGCTCCTGCTCCCGCTTGGCCCTGCAGACAGAAGTAATTACAAGTGTTTGCTTATTAAGTTCCATGGCTCATTAGGCGGCGACGATAAACGGCGTTGGAAGAGCAGCAATCACCATGTGATCTACCTCGCGGGGTGTGCGGGGAGGGGGAGGGGAGGAGGTGTAGCAAGGACGTTGCTGGGGGATTTCGGCGAGTGGCAGGACACCGCGGGCCATCGACACCGCATTAAGCCAAAGGCAACATCAACAGGAGGAGAGAGAGAGCAACCAGAGCCAGTGCTGCGAGCTGAAACCGTTTAGATGGAAATAAAAAACAAAAAACAGGGAAAGGTAGTGGTTTTTAGGGCTTAAAAAATATTTTTTAATTTAATTTCAGAGTGATTTCTTAATAAATAAAATTATATTCATTATCTAAATAAATATCTATGGTAAATTTTGAAATTGAGAGTTTTTCTAAAGTCAATTATATGAAAGAATGTTCTAAAAAGGTTATTAACAAGTGTAATTGTAAGGATTGAATTAATTCTATATTATTTATATAAGCAAAAGGTGTTCCTCTGCAGGATTTTTATAGCTTGATAAGGATGAAGAAATTTCTCCTGCAAAAACCAAGATAACTTGGCACCGCTGACATCGCAAGGAGCAACAGGAGACTACACGGCCGCTTAAGCCCGAGTCGCATTATCTAATTGTCAGTCTTAGTGCGGGGATTACTGTACAAATTTTTTCACCCCCACAGCCAGAGGCAGCCGCCTGACCCCTGACCTTCCCCCCCCGCCATGTGTGTCTGCCAAAAAGGGACTAAGCCGGGCGCTCGTTTCGCGTTGTGGCCATCGGCAATCAGCGAAATTGTAAAACCGTTAACAACACGGCCGGCATGGAGCCCGGCTACCTGCTACCTGCTACCTGGAGTGAGGTGGTCGCCAGTCTGTGGTGGTGGCCAGTGGGTGGCTTTGATTTGATGACCGAATTTTGTGGCCGCCAGTAGACATTTTCCAGTCGAAAATTGGACCATCAGCGGCGAAAATGCAGGTATCAGTTTTCAATTGCTTCCATTAAGGATTTCGTTGGGGAATTAAATCCAGGGCTAGTCAGGGGATTGTAAAAATTTAGAAAATAATTAAAAAAGAATACAACAAATTAAATAAGAGACCTAAAGTCGCTCTAGCTTAGGGAGAAAGGGAACAAGTCTAATTAAAGTAAATTACCTGCATTAAAGCGTTTTTGCGATTTAGCTTTACCATCTGGCAACCCTATATTTTGGACCCATTCTCACACAAACGCCGATTGGTCGCACTAACTCTAGTGACGCTACAAGAATATGGACAGATTTCCTTAGGAATTCGCCCCATTTCTGCCCCATTTTGTGGTCACACCACCTAATCCCCATCTGCCTGGGCCATTTCAATTTTCTTCTTCAGTTCAGCACTTGACCCTTTCATTCTTTTTCAGCATTTTCCTTTTTGCCTTTTGCCCCGCCCACCCCGCCTCGCCTGCCAATTACCAATTAAGCTTTGCTTAAAGCCCAATTAATACCCTCTCTCTGATTACCCGCCCCCAACCATCTCGCCCCCTTGGGCCAGCTTCGCCGTCATCACCATCATCAATGCAATTATTGACAACAAAGCTGGGCGCTGTGCCAAATCCCAGCCAGAAGCGGCAATCGACTAACTGGGGCGACCAGCGCCACTCCAAGTCGTCGTCCATTGGACATGACACATGGAGCGCAGGAATCTCCGGGGGGGACAGATTGGGAGTGGGGATTTGGGATCGGGGGAGCCCGCCACAAAATACCAAAAATGGAGCTGCAGCAGCCTGATGACCCACGGCGTTTTATCAAACCGAAATTTGCAGGCGTACACTGCGCGCAAAAATTAGGTAATTCTGATGAAAATCAGGAATGAAATTACTGAAATATTTCATTAAAAAAAAAACTTTAATTTGTTTTACTTCCTTACAAGTATTACAGAATTTTCCTTGATAAAAGTTCTATAAATTTACTAAATTTAATTTAGTATAGAGCTTGTGAAAACTTTTTGCAGATTTTAATATAATAACAACCACTGGTCACACTATCCGATCAGTAACTCTCTAAAGAGAGTACATCTTTTACTCTTACTGAAGTCGATCACATTCATCTCTCTCCCTCTTGAGAGAGTGCATCTATTACTCTACGCAAAGTCAATTAATCCGCTTTCCAAAAAGAAAGTGCATCTCCCCCCCTTTCTAAAAATAAACTATTTAATTAGTGTGACCAACACTAGCTTTAATGAAACTCCAATGACATTTCCCATTAAAATTCCTTGAAATCGCAAACGCCTTCATTTTCAAATTACTCCTATTCAAACTAAATTAGGCAAATATATACATTATTTTCTCGCCGTGTAAGCTTTTCAATTGGTCCTTTTGGGTGTTGGTTGGTAAGTGAAAAATTGGTCACTGATTAAATTCAACACGTTGTGGGATTAACTAACTTGTTTTTTATTTCCCCGCCCGAAATTGTGTTGTTAACTTTTGGGCCTCCGCAAAACCAAAGAAAAAACAGACGACGGACATATCCCGGCCGCAGACCAGCAATTACACCACGCCCCCCGCGCCGGAAACCCCCTTGAAAAAAAGCAAGCCCTGTGGAACCCTCCCCTCCCCCCTGGATCCACCCAATTGGAGGCCCTCGAGGCATTCAGACAAAACACTCGCGCGATTCTCGACAGGCGCGAGCGTGGGCGCAATTTTTTCTTTCAATTTTCCCTCCAGGGCTAGTCAACAAATGTCCCAGCTCCCAATCCCCGATCTCCACTCCCTTTTCCCCATTCATCACTCCCTCCCCCATTCCCTACTCCCCATTCCCCACTGCCCATCCCCTATTCGGTGTCGCCGCTGTTGCGTCATTAGCGACAGTAAAAGGAACAAAAAAATGAACAGGAGCTGGAAAAATCAGGCAAAGGATCGAGGATGGGGATACCCTTTTGAGTTGTGAGATTAAGTTTTAATTACATTTTTTAAAGGATTTTAAAATATTTTATATAAAAATGTTATTCCTAGTTTTAATTTATTTTAAATAATGATAATAGTTGTGAGATTTGGTTTTAATTACATACTTTAAAGGATTTTTTAATACATTAAATAAAAATGTTAGGCCTAGTTTTAATTTATTTTAAATAATAAAATAGTTAAACAAGGAAACAAAATATTATTAGCACTAAAATAAAACAAAATAAGCTATATAATGAAGTTTCAATCCTTAATGGCTCTTTGAAGCTTATTTCTTAATAGAATTTAAATACTTTAAAATATTGTATACAACTCAGGAAGTTAGCATTGAATTAATTATACAAAAAGTACATTTAAGCATACTATTCTCATTTATTTAAAAATACAAAACAGTTAACCAAAGAAATGTAAGATTATTAAAACCAAAATAGACAAAACTAAGTTAAACTAAAATTTGTTTGAAGCTTATATTTTGATACAACTTAAATTCTATAAAATATGCTAAACATCTCAGGCAGTTATGATTTAATTAATTATAAAATAATACATTCTTGCTTTTTAGTTAAAAAATAAAAGAAAGAAGAACCCAAAGCTACCCCAAAAGTGTGGCATCCAAGACAGAGAAGGAGGAGCCTTGCCATGCCGCAGAAGCTGCTTGCCGCCGGCGGGGAATCGTTTTTGTTTTTGAAGTTTGCCCAACTGGAGCATCCGCGGATGCTGCTCCTGCTCCTGCCTCTGCTCCTGCTTCTGCCGTTGGAATTGGAATGGGAATGCCTACGGGATTGGGATTTGGATTAGGAATAGAACCACGAGTGGGCGTGGATCTGGCTGCGGTTGTCTAGATGCAGTGCCTGGCCAAAAACCTGGCCAACAACTTGGGCGACTTTTTGCACTCATTTCGCACGTTCAAACAATGGCAACCGGGGGGGAGCAGGGGGAAGCAGGGGGGAAACGCACAGCCAGCGAAATGTAATTGGTGGAGGAAGAGGACACAGGACTACAGGACATGGCCCAAGGATAGGGAAGTGGCAGTAGTAGCTGGGACTGAGAAAAGGAACCAAACTGTGTGGCACGCCGAAAACAGGCAACAAAGGTTTTGAAAGTAATTTTTGTTAATATATTTAATGGGGTTTTATGCTTTAAAATATTAAAATATTAATATTAAGGTATTAAACTTTAAGCAATAATTAATAATTAATTCTAGTAAGTCTGCCTAACATTTTAAAACAATTTCCTGGCACATATCTCTCGAATCTCTTGTCGGCTGGCCATTTGTGGAGATACTTGGATACTTTTGGATACCTTCTGGGTGCCGTGGCTTCCGGTGTGGACATAGGCGGGAAAACATCACAGGGAGAGAGTGAGAGGGAGAGGGAGAAGAGAGAGGGGGACAGGAAAATGGGGGAAAAACTGCGGGGAAAACGCAGAAGGCATTAGGGGCATCAGCCGCACACGAAAATACAGTTAGCTTAAAGCATTTCCCGTATTTTACTGTCACGGCCTTTGGGCTGTGTGTGTGTGTTGGTGTTGTTGGTGTGCTTGTGTGTGTGTGTCTGTGTGTGTGTGCCTCGAGGGGGGCGTGGCCGGGGTGGTGCTTTGGGGTTTCCTACTTGGTCGTTGTAAATTACTTGATTCGTTGTTGGAATTTAATTAACATTTTCCTAAGTTTTACTTTTTGAGTCTCTCTTTTTAGTAACTCCCTCTGGCTGAGTCTGGGCTCCCTCTCTCACTCTCTCTCCCTCTCTCTTTCTCAGTTGTGGCACTATCTCTTTCTCTCCTGCTGGCAGTGACAGGCGGCATTTCATGCGGGCTGGAAAAGCGGACGGACGGCGGCCCGGAAAAAGCTTAGGAGTTGTTATGTTTACACATTCGGCTTGCTGGGCCTCGAGCAAAATGTACATTTTAAAGTGCAAATAATTGCGCGTGTAGACATAATGGATTTTCTGACTATTTATGTGGTTATCCCACACACACACACACGCTAAACCGCTTTTCCACTTTTACCCTATTTTGTTCTCTCTGTATCTTGGTGTTTCTATTTTTTTGAGTGGGAAAAATTGTGCTAAGTAACAAAAATTGTTTTTTATTGAGGAGTACAAAAAGGAAACAGAAATATAATTTTGGAAAGTGTTTTTCAAGTGATTTTTTTATGGAATTTATGGTGGTTAAGTTAAGGGTTAAGATAAGGTGTTTCTTGGATATTTTATTTAAGAATTAAGCAAGCTCTGAAACAGTAAGACCATCTAAAATAAATCATATGCATTTCTACAATATTTATTTTATATTCTTAATATTTCTCTCAGTAAGTATAGCTTACTTTGGACACATTTTCCGGAGAATTTCAAGCCACTTCAAGCCGCTTCCTTCTGATTAATTATGTTTACGAAAAATGACTTGGACACCGGACTTCGGATAGGCTTAAATGCATAAATATCCTGGCAATTTGCAGGACATCCCCGGAGGACTGAGCAAACCGAAAACTTTGTGACAGCCACCGACTCCTCTGCATATGGACGGCAATTTCAAAGGGAATTCCAAATCAAGCTGGCCAACAATAACAATTACAATAGCAACAAATGCGGCAAAAAGCACAAAAACAACGCCAAACAATTGCAAAATCATTTACATAAAACAAAAAAATTAAAGAAACGGAGAAACAATGCAAATAAAGTAAAATTAAGCAAATATAAATAAAATGCATGCAATGCCAAAAAAAGCATCAACTGGAAAATGAAATGGAAACTCGTGTGTGTATGTGTGTGTGTGTGTGTGTGTACAGGATGTGTGTGTATGTAGGCAGGATAATGCACATGTAGAAAATGAAATCAAATGCAATAAAATGGTCTGGCATGTAACGAAATGTTACAGGCTCCATGTAGCCCCGTTTTTTCCCTCTTTTTTTTATGATAATAAAACAAAATGATATCGGCTTGAAATTGAAATGAACCAAATTGCATTTGACAATCCAGGGAATATACATTTTATTCGGTCCACACGGCGTATGAGCAATGCTCGTATGTAACATATGCGGGTTGGCCATAATACCTAACCTAATGACTTAATTCCTGGGGCTCCAAGCTCGGGCTTAACGAAATGTTTTGTGTTTTGGAAATAATACGAATATTATGGCAAAAGTCATTATTGGGTTTCTTCCATCAAATTCGCACCGCAAAATCCCTAATATATACATTACAGTGATGGGGCCTTTACAGTGATTAATGAAAATAATTGCAGCACAAAATATCATTGTAAAATGTGGCAAAAATGACGGAATATAAAACTGACTGTAAACCAAAAATAAGGATTAAATAGTTGGGCTTAAGGTTGATGCCAAATCCAACTGGAAATGGGATAATTAATTAAAATTCAGGCAGGAGAGAATATAATACTTTAGGATATAAAAAGAAATAAATCTGCATTTTTAGCCTGGTTTAAATCATAATTTTGAAGCTCTTCTTTTCTGTTTTAATTTCGAAATTGGATAACAATAATTATTCAGACATATATCCCGCTGTCCAAACAAAAAAAGGGGGGCACCGAAGTCACGTCAGAACTTGAGCCTATCCACACATACATATCCTTTGTTCCTTGCGCCATTTTCACTTCAATATCGACGCTGGGCGCAATAAATATTTACATTGCGAGGAGCGCGAGCTCGCTCAAGCAAACAAACTTAATTTTTTCTTCTCTTTTTTTTTCGGGGGGAGGGGAGGTTCAACAGGATACAACTACAATCCTTTCGCGCTACCCCTTTGCCAGTCAGCTTTCACTCTTTTTCTTCATTGCGCTCGGCGCGCGCGCTTGACAATGTAAGCTCAAACAATTTCATTTCCAAAAACAAACACAGATACTCACTCACACACACACAGAGAGCACGTACGCACACCCATACAGGGGCACACTCACAGATACGAACTCACACACATAACGGTACATTAATTGATAATTGTTTTGTGCTCAAAAGAAATTAAAGAGCAGAAGCTGCTGCCATTGCCGTCTTCACAGCCTTTCCAGCCCCCCTTTGCACCCCTTTTTTCACCACTCTGTCACCCCCTTGTCACCCCTTTGTCACCCCCTTGTCACTCCTTTCTCTCTTTTTCACTCTTTCCCCCTCGCCTTCATGCCCCATTACCCAGCAGATGTATTGCGAAAACGGGGAGGCAGACGGAAATAAATAAATGGAGAAGAAGCGGCAACCTGCCGGCTTCAGTAAAAAAGTATCTGGGAGTGAAGTCGTTGATTAAGTTACCAAAAAAAAATTATAAACATATATTATATTCATAAATCTGAAGAAATTTAATTTAAAATCATATTAGCTTTGAAATATTTGTGGCTTATTGAAGCTATTCGTTTTTCGTTTAGCTTCCTTTTCTTAATTAAAATATTCCAATAATATATTCACATTTTTTTATTCCTGAAACTTGGTTCTAAAACCTAAAATCTATATTTAATTTATTATTATTTTAAACTTCATTATTTTTATATACATTTTTAATAATAGTCTGCCTTAGCTGAATTATTATTTTCATTTATTTAAGCCTCTAAAACAATTATAGGTTGTTCAATTAAATTAAAAATCTGTACAATAATTGTATGCCTATTTATTATAATATTATTATATTATTATTATAATACAAATTTATATTTCATTATAGAATGTACCATACAAATATAGTTTACCCTTTTTGGCCAAGTGCACTTACTACCTTTTCGTATGTTTCTAATACAATCTGCCCAAAAACTATTTTTTTTTGGTTTTTCATTAACTTTTTGCTTTTGGCTGCTTGTTTCGGACATGTTGTAGGTGCCACGCCCCTCGGCCGCCCGTGGGCAACTTAATTGAACGATTAGTTTTTGTACGTGGACCACGCCCGCTCCCAGACTGTTTTCTAGCAGCGAGTTCAACCGTTTTAATACCCGGTACTCTTGCAGTTAACAATAAAAGGGTATATTGGTATTTTGGTAAATATAATTATTAAATATATGTACATAACATATATAATTTTGTATTATTTATTAAGCCTAAGACACACCCCATACGTTGCACTATAATTCCCAATTCAGGTTTAGTTGTAAAATGTATGCCTAAAATGTGTTAGCAAAAAAATACAAATAAAGCTTGCTCTTGAAACGACTTTAGTATTCTTTAGATATTCCCTATTACCTTTTGGTATTTCCTAAATATCCCCAAAAAGTATGCAATAATTTCTTACTTTAAAATTTCCTTGGGTATTCCATGGTCGACACCCTCTCTCGCCTCGTGTTGTCCTGGTCACTATTTAATTTTATCTTCTCCGCTTTGGCTTTTATTTTCGTTTTTATCGCTGCTGCGAACCAAACTATGTACAGCAATTTGCCACGCCCTCCCACCCCGCATCCGGAAGTGCGAAAGAGAGGCAGATAGTGGTGCGAAAGAGACGGTAAGGCGGCAGAAAAAGTCAAATGCCAAAGCACTAAAAAGTCAAAAGGCCACAAGAAGCAACGGCAGCAACAGCAAGTAATAGTAATGACAACCAGTACACAAACAACAAGAACAACAATAAGAAAGACCAACAAATTTAAGAAGAGATGGCAATATAATGAGAGAGACAGAGAGCGAGGGAGGAAGAGTAACAGAGAGAAAGCGAGAGAAAGAGAGATAGCAGAGGTAGATGGGCGCAAAAGTTAAAATAAATAAAACAAAGGCAAACGCATGAAATGACACAACAGAGACAAAGAATTAGGGCGTTAGCGAGAGGGGTGGGGGAGGGGGAGGGGGTTGGGCGGGCGTGGTGCTAATGGGGAGGCGGCGGCGAAGGGGTGGGTGGATGCTGGGCGACAAAACGTGGCCAAAAACGACATGGAGAACCCGCCTAAAAATTACAGCAAACGTAACAAGATGTTGCTCTCGACAAATAAATACACGGCGAGAAAAAGCAAAGGAAGCGAAAGAGAAATTAAATAAAATATTTATTATATTATAACTAATTATAGTATAAGAAAAAAATTTATAAATAATGTGTACGTTTCCAATAAAACTTAAGAAAAGGACAAATATGGAAGATTTGAAATCTCTTTAAAAATGATCAAAAAGTATACTACATTTAATTTCAAATCTTTTTAAAAAAGAACTCATAAAAGTAACAAAACTATAAATTATAAATTATAATTTATTATGTATACTTTCTTCTAAAATATAGCTAAAAAGACTACAAATACATACATAAGCTTTGTCTACTTTTCTTCTCAATGAACCAAAAAAGTAAAGAGAAATTAGGGAGATTTGATATCTCTTAAAAAAGGAATCCATAAGTATGTTAAACCTCCTAGAAAATAACAATTATTTCATTAAATTAAATTTCTAGATATTTTACTTTTAATTTTTACAAATATAATTAAATGTTGTAGAATTAATTACCCTTCTGTTTGTGTATATTTTGTGTTTCTCTGTAAAGGCCTGTGCTAAAACCGGAGCGTTAAATAGTAGGAGGCTCTCCTGGAGTTTTGGGGGATGGCGCCCGGTGCCGGCAGCAACAACAGATAATTTAAAGCAACACGACGACGGCACTCCCCGACCCGGGACTGTGAGGACTCCTCCGGTGTCCTGGTCCTGGTCCCTTCCAGTTCCAGTTCTCCTCTGATTTCGCCTGCTGTGCAAGTAGCCTCCTTCGTCGAATGGCAACTGTTGATAATGATGATGGAGATGCCGTCGACACGCTCTCGCCACGGCACACGGGTTACAGTGGAGATCCGTCGGGGTTCCGGTTACGAAAATCATTTAAAAGTGGCACAGGATCTATCCTAACTCATTTTGTAAAAACCCATCAAAGTCGGTGTAATTAATTAATTATTTTCTAATTTTCAGCAATTAATTTAACCAATTAAAGCACTTTAGTATGTGTGCTCAGGCCCGTCTTGAACGCTTCATTAGCTGGCAAACATTATGACAAAGTGACCTCCGGACTTGGTCAGCTGGAAATCCTTTGTACCGCCGCGCTCTGCGGTTTCCTGCGACTTGCTGATGCTGATATGAATGTTGATGTCACTGTGGGCCAACTGTGGGCTCCTTGAGGTCGCCGCCTGGGCACACGCGCGTGAATCAAACGCTACGCGGCAGGTGGGGCGGTGGGCGGTAGTATCTGTCTTGTATCTCTCTCTCTGCCTCTGACTCTGCCTCTGACTCTGCCTCTGACTCTGTCTCTGTGTGTGCGTTGTGTTTATACAAACACACGCGGTAATTAATTTTATTTAATTTTCGACGACAATTCAAGCGACAAGAGCAAGGGCCGCCACCCAGGACAGTCAAAAAGCCAACACAGAGAGACAGCCAGCGAGCGAGCGAGCAGCACAGGAAAAAACAAGTTAACAAAACGTCAACATACCTACATATTGTAAGAGGGAAGCCGGCTAAAATGACCAGCATGCAGACAATGCCAGCCAAAAAATAAACCAAAAACAAAGGAAAAAATTGTAAGAAAAAAAATAAAAGAAAGAAAGAAATGAAATGCTCGACTGTTGACCATTTCTCGCTTGTTCTCAATGTTTCACCCACTCACTGTTCCCATTGTCCTGGCACTGGCAGAAAAATATCATACTTACATCCTTTTATTCAAAAAATCTTAAGGTTACAAATATAAAAAAAACCCTCTTAAATTCCTTAGTTAAAAAAATTAGTATTAATTTAATTCCAAAAATTATTTATTATAGAGAACATATTTTGTAAAAATATCCCTCTAATCAGGCTTAAAATTGTCAGTGATATGAAATCCCTTTAAATAAAATCCCTTTTTTACAAATCTCTCATTTATCATGCTTTAAATTGCTGGCGTTATGAAATCTCTTTCAAAACCATGCCTTTCTTTTAAATCTCCTATTTATCATGCTTGAAATCTCAACCGATATGAAATCTCTTAAAAAAAAAAACAATGCCTAAAAGTATGCCATGCTAATTTTCACACAGTTGAAAATGTTTTGCCTACTTTTAGGCAACTTTTCAAGTGAATTAAAAACCCCAGTAGAGAACTCTGTGCCATTTCTCTGCTAGTATATTTTATAATCCAAAAAAGTTGATAGTTTTTTTATGTTTTGAAGCACATTTTTCACATTTTCGCTCTAATTAAATTAAGTTTTGCCTCTGCGTCTGAGATTCGTGATTTTAATCGAGTTTTTTTGATTGTTTTCTTTCTTGCTTTATTAATTCGGTTTTTTTTTTTTGAGCGTGTCTGTGTTCTCTTAAAAAGAGATGTCCTTTGTCCTTTTGTCCGCTGTCCAGAAGTCCAGAAGTCCATGCAGGGGGGCACATAATTATCAGCCACATCAGCCGCAGACGACAGGACTTTGACTTTTAGAGGGAGACGTGGACCGTGGACCATGGACCGACGGCGAAATTGGCGAAACGTAACGAAAAGAAGTAAGAAAACAAGTTTAACTTAATTGTCAACATTGTGCCAGGCGGACACAAACAGCGATGGCAGGCAGGCAACAATGGAAGGATAAAGGGAAAGCGTAAGGACATGCGGTGAGCGGGGAGAGTCCAAGCAGAGGTTCAGTGAGATGGCCAAAAGACGCACGAAAGTGGCGAAAGGACAAAAAGCAGGCAGCATTGGACGAATACCAAAACGGAAGGACATAAAGTAACGGCACTAATGATGGAGCACGCCATCGCTCCGAAAATAGAGTGAGAGATAGAAGGACCAAGGAGCAGGAGGAGCATCATAATACGTATAATCGGAGGGTACAAATCCCGTTTCTGAGGTAAGTTTTATATTTGAAAATATATTATTGCTAGAAATCACATTTGTTTGGATTTCTTATTATTTTAACTATTAAAACATAAGCATGGATGTTACAGAAATCGCTATGTATAGGAAATCCATTAAAATGGCGCCCAAAAGTGGGCTTAAAAGTGTGTACACATATCATAAAACCAGAATTTGCTTTTAAATTGCTAAATTTTAGGCAGATTTCCAAGGAGTTTGCCAATGTAGAGCGATTTCTCTGTACAATATTTGAGAAACTATTATTTAAAAAGTCTTAGCACTTGAAATACCCCCATTTATATGGAAATTGTCACCTGAGCTTTCCGTTTTCCCTTCAAGATGCTCGCCGGTGTACACCTGAACAAGAGAGTGGAGGACGAAAAAAAAACAGCAATCAAATGGCAGCGTGCTAATGAGACTCTAAACAAGCCCCCGCAGGCGCCAGTGCCATTAACCCTTGCCACCTTCCAAGAACGCGAACCGAAAACGTAAACGCAAACGAAACGAAACGCATGCCAGCACGCTTCTCATAACCCTTAACACACTCTCTCACACTCCCCCCCCTCTTTCTCGGTGGAGCAGCGGAAGGCAAAACAAACAGCAACAAGCTAGCAGCGTGCCATGGCAATAAAATTTAAAAGCGTGATTATTTTTAAATAAGCAAAAACAAAAATACGATGAGCAGGATAGGGGGGTTAAAAAAAAATAAATAAAAGCCGTGCTTAGAGGAAGCTTTCAGCGCGGACTAATTATGATTTGTGGCAGCCCAGAGAGCTAATTGCGACTAATTTTGGATGTCTAAAAATAAAAGGAAATCCTAAAGTTCCCGCCAAAGGTTTTAGTACCAATTTGAATTTGAATTTGGATTTGAATTGGGGTTTTAAATTTATCTAAAAGCAAACTATCGATAACAACAATAAAAAGCTCGTCAGTACAGCGGTTTGAAAATGTGGTTGAGTTGCTATAAATGCAAAGTCTGGTCACTACTTGAACTGCTTGCGAAATTTCAAATAATAAAGCAGTGCAAGGCAACAGAAATGAGCCAGGTTTTTTTTATTGAAGTTTTGGCAATCTCTAAAAAATTGTTTGAATAATTAAAGAACAATGTTTAATATTTAATATGTTGAAGTTATCTTTACCTTTATTATTGTTTACTTCCTCCTGATACAAGTAATATAATATCCTTAATTTAATGCACTAGTCACTATGTTTTAAATATATTTTTCATATTTCAAGCTGTGCTGCCATTTTAGGTTATTTCAAATGAAATATTGGTTATTTTGTTTTATTTTTAATTTCTAGCTTGATTTAGTTTTTTTTTACGCAAAATCTAGCTATTTCTGCCGCTCATCCACTGCCAACACTAAGGCAGATCTCCCGGAGAGCAGAGCTGGGCACACAAAATAAAATACTGAACTCGGTCACACTGGCGTCGAAATCAACACGGATTTCGCAGACTTTTTTTTTTTTATTGGTCGAAGAGGGGAAAACCAGGCGATATGGGCGATGTGGACAAATGGATCGAGACGGTGAAGGAGTGCAAGTACCTGCCGGAGAATGAGCTAAAGAATCTCTGCGAAATGGTGTGCGACATACTGCTGGAGGAGACAAACATCCTGCCCGTGAGCACGCCAGTCACCGTCTGCGGCGACATCCATGGACAGGTGAGCCGCGCCAGCATGATTATAGCATGGGAATAATAATAACAACTTGTATTTCTCCCTATTCTTTAGTTTTATGACCTGGAGCAGCTCTTCCGGACGGGCGGCCAGGTGCCGGACACAAACTACATATTCATGGGTGACTTTGTGGATCGCGGCTACTACTCGCTGGAAACGTTCACCCGCCTGCTGACCCTCAAGGCGCGCTACCCCAGCCGGATAACGCTGCTGCGCGGCAACCACGAGACCCGTCAGATCACCAAGGTCTATGGCTTCTTCGACGAGTGCTTCAGCAAGTACGGCAATGCCAATGGCTGGAAATACTGCTGCAAGGTCTTTGATCTGCTCACCATCGCTGCCATCATCGACGAGGAGGTTCTCTGTGTTCACGGCGGCCTCAGTCCCGAGATCATCACCCTGGATCAGATCAGGACCATCGAGAGGAATGGCGAGATTCCGTACAAGGGCGCCTTCTGCGATCTGGTGTGGTCCGACCCGGAGGACATGGAGTACTGGGGCCAGAGTCCACGCGGCGCTGGCTGGTTGTTCGGCCACAATGTGACCAAGGACTTTATGGCCATCAATAATCTGGATTTGATCTGTCGCGCCCATCAGCTCGTTAATGAGGGCATCAAGTACATGTTCGAGGGCAAGCTGGTCACTGTGTGGTCGGCGCCCAACTATTGCTATCGCTGCGGCAACGTGGCGGCCATCCTGAGCTTTGAAACGGCGCAGCAAAGGCAGACGAAGATCTTTCTGGCCGTGCCGGATGCGGAGCGGGTGATACCCAAGCAGAACACGACGCCGTACTTTCTGTAAATTAATGCCTTTTGCAATGTGATAGAGAGAGACGAGAGAGAGAGAGAGAGATCCCGAACCGATCCGCCCACTTTGCCAAAGCTGGGGAGAGATTATAAATGTACGCTTCAAGGGCCGGAGTCTGAGTCCTACCCACACCGCCTTTTATCGCCTTTAAAGAAACACACACACACACAACACACGCACACCTGCAATATGCGCTCCTCTTTCTTTTTCTTTTCTTTCTTTCTTTTTGTGGCCAAAAAAAACATATTTACTTATTAAGTAGAGCTGTAAAACTATCGACGATACTATCGATATTATCGATGATGCTGCGCTCCGGGTCACCATCGATTGTTTTTTTCTACCATCGATACATCGCGTTAGCAGCAAATCAGTGAATTCGTATAAAATTTACAAGTTTTTGCCAATAAATATAATAAAAAAAATTATATTCTTAAGATAGAACCGAAACTTTAAATTAATTCTAAATCATTAATATCGAAAACTATATATATATAAATTCTATATAGACAGTTTTGTGATTGAATTTAATTGTTTTTTTTTTTTTTTTGTTTAATACATAAACTCTTTTATAAATTATGCCATTTAAATTGGTTTCTTAAGCAATGAAAATGTTTTAAACCCATTTTATTTTGTCGATAGTATCGATATTATCGATGGTTTCGACTATCACTATCGAAAATATCGAGTGGGAGCACTATCGATGTTTTTACAGCTCTATTATTAAGCTCAAAAAGTCTATCCTTATTATCCTTGTTATTTGTTTTTCGAAAATATTAGAGTCAAGTTTTGTTTTTTTTTTTTGGTAAGCATTTAACCGAAGTATTGTATTTACTGATTATAATATTTAAAAAAGAGTGGGAGCAGCAGCCACAAAGCCCATACAAATATGTGTATATTTTGTATTCCAAAAATCTTATTTATTTCTGTGTGAAAAGCAAAGAAACATTAATTATATGCATTTTGTACATTTTGTATTAAATATTGATTATGATAATAACCAAATTGTGTGATCCCGATCAAACTGAGATGAGATGCGATTAAAAAACATAAACAAAGATAAAAGACTAAGGAAGTTGGTTTATATTTCTTGAAGATGGGTTTATCTTCTTTTACTTAAAGGGTTTCTTCTTGTTTTACTTTAAGGGTTGCTCCTTGTTTAATACAAAGCAGTCCAAGTTTAGCTATTAAACTCTTAACTAGCAGCTTTATTTATCTAGGAATATAATTAAATTCAAAATAAATTAACTAATTTAATTAAGATGAATAGAAATTAAGCTGCCAGCGTTTTAGGGAGAGTCTTTCTTTCATCCCTTTCACTTTCATTGACCTTTCTCAGCTGCATATTTACTGGAAAATGTTTCGAATGTGGCCAGCATTCTCCTCAGTAGCCTTTGAGTGAGGTATTTTTAAGGTAAAAGGCAGCTGCGTTATTATTACTCTTAAACTAGATATATATCTCCCAAAGAAGAGCTTAGAATTGAAGATTTGTAGCTTAATATTCACAGGAAAATGTTTCGGAGGATGCCACATCCTACTAATCTAATTCTAATTCAAATAAAACTATATTTTATATTTATTAATTGAAGAAAATAAATAACTGGTAAAAAAACATTTCCCCCTAATTTTAATATAATCCCTGCTAAAATTATAGAACCAGAAACAGGAGCTTCTACATGAGCCTAAGGTAAACACCAGTATCCTCATCAGTAGCTTTTTTTTTTTAATTATTATTAAAATATATAATTATATATATAATAAGCTTGATAATAGAGATTAGTAGAGATTTTTCAGCTCATTATTCCCTTTACAGTGTTACCAAACACCTTTTATTAGCAAAATGCCTAACGTTCTTACATTTGTATTGCAATATGCAAGCTGTTTTTCTGCTGGCGATGAAAAAATCGTATGGTGTTCCCTGTCTTGCTATTAAAATGTCTTTGGTGTTACTTTTCTGTATTTTGCTTAATATTCACATTGAAATGTTTCGGAAGATGCCAGCACATCAGTAACCTCATCAGTAGCCGTTTTTTAATAATTAATAAAATATATCATTATATATTAATTATATTAAGCTTAATAAAAGAGATTAATAGAGATTTTTGAGTTCATTATTCCCTTTACAGTGTTACCAAATACCTTTTAATAGCAAAATGCATAACATTCATACATTTGTATTGCAATATGCAAGCCATTTTTCTGTTGGCGATGAAAAAATGGTATGGCCTTCCTTGTCTTGCTATTAAAATAATCTTTTTGATGTTACTTTTCTTTATTTACTTACTATTTTATTTATTTATTCATTTTTCGTTTAAAATAATTCAAAAATAACACTTTTTTATAACCAAATACCTTTTAAATAGCAAAATGCTTAGCGTTCATACATTTGTATTGCAATATGCAAGCCCTTTTTCTTATTTTCATATTAAACTGTCTTTGGTGTTACTTCTTCTGTATTTTGCTTAATATTCACATTGAAATGTTTCGGAGGATGCCAGCACATCAAAATCTTCATCAGTAGGCTTTTTTTTTTTAATAATAATTAAATATATAATTATTTATTAAATAAATTAAGCTTAATAATAGAGATTAGTGGAGATTTTTCAGCTCATTATTCCCTTTATAGTGTAACCAAACACCTTTAAATAGCAAAATGCATAAAGTTCATACATTTGTATTGCAATATGCAAGCTATTTTACTGCTTTATCCTTATCTTGCCATTAAAAATGCCTTTGCTGTTACTTTTCTGTATTTTTCATTTAGAAATAAATCAAAAACCACACTTTCTTACATAAATATCATTTATTTTATTTCGTTTTTCGTTCATGAATCATCACGTTAACAATTAATTACACAAGAACACCCGCCGCCCTCAACGTGCTGATGATGCAACCTACCATATAGGCATAAATGTGTATTATAGCGTTGTCTCATTATTTTAGTATCCAATTTAATAATAAAAAAAACAAGATATTTTGTATAATTACAAGAACGTTCTATTAGAGGGTAAAATGGGTTCATACGGGGTTGTTATGCTTCTTTTATAGTTCATTTTCACAGTGTGTTTGGTTTTGGGTATATGTATATAGTTTGTGGGGCTCCTTCTGCAAAAACAACAACAATTCAAAAGTAAAAAATACAAATAATTACTAGAATCTAGAATCAGCAACAATTTGTCTCTAAAAAATAATAAAATTAATAATAAAAAATGTACAAATCGATTGATTCGAAAAATCATGCATTTATACAAAAAAAAGCAAGAAAAAAACAAAAGAGTGAGGGGTTTATATCCAGGATATTTGTTGTCGTTGCAGTTAGTTCGTTCTCCTAGGATCTCCAACCCTACTGCGGCGCTATATAGTTGTGCTCGAAGATGTCCAGCTCGTTCTGTATGTAGTTGGCCTTGTTGCGCAGCAGCTTCAGCTGCTTCTGGTTGCCCTCGAGTACATTGAGCTGCGACTCCAGCGTCTTGAGCTCCTCGTTCATGTCCGTGGTGGCGGTGTCCACGGTGCGGCACAGCCGGGCAAAGGTGCTCGACAGTTCCCTTAAACATTAATCAAATGTAAACTAATGTAAATTTAAAAATACTAAAATAAGAATAATTGTATAGTGTTAAGAATAATCGATAATGTAACCGATAGTGTAACCGATAGCGTAACCGATAGCGTTACCGATAGTGTAATCGATATATCGATAGAGAAAAGATCGAATAGGAGAAAACGGCACTTGATCGAGAGCCAACAATAAGAAAAGACGAAAACAATAAAATACTACTGAAACTTGTTACACAAAAAATATTAATAAAATCATTAAAAGTTAGAGGAAATGAAGGACTCACTGCTGCACTTGATGACTGCAATTGGCGGAGGTCAAATCCACAATCATCTTGAGCTTCTTGGTGGCATGCCGCACATACTGGCCCTTGAAGGTCCGCTCCTTGGCCGAGTTCGTCCACGAGAGGCGCTCATACAGATAGATGCAGCCGTAGAGGGCGCCCACACCCACCAGGACACGCCAACCGATGGTTTTCAGCATCTGCAAGAGTTTCATTGTCAGCCCACAACGAATTATTAAACCCTAATTGGTCATAGGGAGATGGAACACGCGGAGATAGAACGTAGAGCTGTAAAACTATCGACGATACTATCGATATTATCGATGGTGTCGTGCTCCGCGTCACTATCGATTGTTCTTTTTCACCATCGATACATCGCGTTAGCAGTTAATCAGTGAATTCGTATAAAATTTACAAGTTTTTGCCAATAAATATAATCTTAAATTTGTATATTCTTAAGAACGTTTCAAAACATTTTTCTTTAATTTCCAATCATTAATATCAAAAACTATCTTTATAGAAAATCTATATAGACAGTAATTGTGATAAAATGTCTTTAATTTTTTTATTACATAAAATCTTATATAATTTGGTTTGTTTAAGCAAATTAAAATTTTTAAACCCATTTAATTTTGTCGATAGTATCGATATTATCGATGGTTTAGACTATCATTATCGAAAATATCGAGTAAGGGCACTATCGATGGTTTTACAGCTCTAATAGAACGAATTACTTACAATGCCGGCTACGACCAGGCCGCCAACGGTGCCCTGGGAACCAATGGAGGTCATGGCAAACCGTGAGATCACCGACAGCTGTTCCGGGGTAATCCCAGCCACACTGGGACCGGGCAACAGGCACACGGGTGTGGTGGCCTCCACGGGAGTGCTGGCGGGGGTTACCACGCTGTGCTAAGGGGTTTAGGTAAGAAATTAGATTAAGGAAGGTAAAAGGATTTTTTTTTTTTTTTTTTTTTTTTTTTTTTTTTTGGGGTTTTGATTTTGTGATTTATTACTGTGTTATTTTACACAGTGTATATTGTATACTGTTACTATATATAGTAACTTTTACAATAGTGTAGGTGCAGGTGTTCAATGGATTTTATAATATTTTGTAGTAGTAGAAAAGTGTTATGGGTTACGAATTTGTGGAGTGATTTAGGTCATGTGGAGGTTTTTTTTTTTTTTTTAAAGTTCTGTGTTGTAGATCGATGGGAGGATGGTGAAACTATTATAAAATGCTGTTTTCTTAACATTTCTTGGGTAGAGAAAACATGGTCACACTGGTTTTTACAAGTGTCATAGGTTCATAAATATATTTAAATATAATTTAAAGGGAATTAATAATAATCTTTGAAATATATGTAATAATATGTTAGCTGGGCATTTTTTGGGCAAAGAAAACATGGTCACACTGGCTCTTATTAGTGTCATAGCTCCATTAATATATTTTAAAATGTATTCATCTTGTTAAGTAATATTTTTAATTAGTTTTGCGACCCCGGATTCTCCCCGGATTCTCTCAAGTAAAATTTAAAATTTTAAATAAATGAAGCCTTAAACTTACCCCAATACTGCTCTGACGATTGACCAGCGCCGGCTGGTTCTTCTTACTCCGCTCTCGCACCTTCCCAGTGAAGCGCTGAATCATGGCAGCAATGCCCCAACTGAACTTGAACTCGAGATCCTCCTGGAAGTCGGCGCACAGATTCTGACAGTTGAGCGAGTAGAGCATCTCGAAGGGCTGCGTTCGCACCACCATCTTGGTGCTGGTGGCCAGCAGCTGCTCGTTGGGCACCAAAGCGTGCATTCGGTCAGTCATCTCGGTTTGAGCGGACTCCACATTCATGGCCAAAGCCATGGAGAGGCGGGCACGCAGATTGCTGCCCAGACCGCTCTCCACATGGGCATTCAGTTCCTTCTTGTAGATATTCAGCACCAGCCTCTCGGGGTGGAAGGGCATGTTGAACTCATCGATGAGGACGCCCAGTCGCCAAATCTCCTCGTTGAGAGCCTTGGAGACCTTCTCTTCCACCTCCTCGACCATATTGTGGATCTTCATCTTCATTTCGCGGGTGACCTGCATCATTTGGGTCTCGGTGCCCTGAATACGCTCCGTGAGCATGTTCTTCTGGTCCTGCTTCAGATTCCGGAATATGGTTATCCGTTCGTATATGTTATCCAGCATGGAGCGCATATCCCCCGACACACTCTTTCCCCGCGAACTGTGCTGCTGGAACTTGGTCTTGACGGCACTTTGGGAGATGCACTCCTCGAACTTGCGCTCAAAGTCCTGGAACTCAAAGTAGCGCATCTGGAAGCCCTCGGCAATGGCCCCCATATGTGGGGGATTGCCCTTGGCCTCCTCAATGCGCGCCTGCAGCGTTTCGCGGGCCGAGACAAAGAACACACGCTCGGTGGCCTCCTTCTCGTTGGTCACCTTCAGCTCCTTGGTGAGGAAGTCAATGCAGCGCTCCGTGTGCTGGGATTTAACCTGGCAATGGATGGAATAAGGCATAAAGTCAAGGGATTGAGCAAGGAACAACGACTAAAGCCGAAGGAGTCAAGGTAACAGAGAGAATCAAAAGCGAAAGCAGGCGGGGATTTGTCTTGGGTCTAGCTCATCGTTCATTACCTTAGCCAGCTCCTGGCGTTGAATGGTTGGTTGGTTGGTTTGGTTTTCAAAACGAAAATAAAAAGAGACACACGCATCAACAACAACGGGCATACATTAGGGAGGAGAGATCAAGAAGGATTGAGAGACCCAGAGAGACCCAGGAAACTGGTACAAACTAATAGCCTTGTTCCACTGCTACATTTTAGATCCATTGTCGAGAATGGTCCATTTTTTTTACAGGGGGTCTCCCATAAGGGATAATGGTCCGTTCCCGAAGGTTTCTATACATACTATAACAAAAATACCGAAAAATATATATTATTAGGCGATATTTTTTAAGTTCCTTCCCTAAACCTTCCTTCCCTTCCCTAATTTCTTATTGTTCTTGGAATTACGAGTATTTCTGCAAAAAGGTGAATGAAAACCAGATCCGTTCACCATTCGCCACGAAGGTTTCTATACATATTAAAAAAAAAATACGGAAAAATATCGATTCATAGGCGATATTTCTTCGGTTCCTTCCCTAAACCTTCCTTCCCTTCCCTAATTTCTTATTGTTCTTGAAATGATGAATATTTTTGCAAAAAGATGAATGAAAAATACCGAAAACTATCAAGTATTAGGCGATATTTCTTAAGTTCCTTCCCTAAACCTTCCTTCCCTTCCCTAATTTCTAATTGTTCTTGAAATGATGAATATTTTTGCAACAAGATGAATGAAAAATACCGAAAACTATAGAGTATTAAGCGATATTTCTTAAGTTCCTTCCCTAAACCTTCCCTAATTTTGTATTGCTCTCTAAATTATTAATATTTTTGCAGAAAGATGAATGAAAACTAGATCCAGCGCAGGATTTTGTTGTCGCCACTGCATAATGCGATACTTCTTAAGCTGTGGCACGGAAATATTTCTGATTCGCGGTCCTACTTTTCTTTGATATTAAAGATTTTTAAGCTTCCAGCATAGATATTTAAAAAAAATGCCGAAAATATCGATTATAAGGCGATATTTTTCTCAAGTTTCTTCCCTAAACCTTCCTTCCCTTCCCTAATTTTTTATTGTTCTTGAAATTATTAATTTTTTTGCAAAAAGATGAATGAAAACTAGATCCAGAGCAGAACTAGATGTGGCAGGGAAATATTACTGATTTGGGGTCGAATTTCCTTTGATATTAAAGATTTCAAAGCTCCCAGCATAGATATTAATAGGTCCTTGAATGGGTCGCTTAACATTGAAGAGGCCTCGTCCGGGAGTCGCAAAAGAAAGCCTGAAATGACCGCTTTGATGAACGCCGTCCCAATTAAAATGTAAACAAAGCCATATCAGCTGTTCTTCCCATTCACATGTCGGCGGAGAATGTAGATGGAACTGTGGTCCATTTTCGAAATAACAGAGCAGTGGAACAAGGCTATAAGACCCCCTTAACATAACTTAGACCTTACCGACTCCTGGCACTCGGGCTCATTGGCCGACGCATCCCAGCGATTGTTCAAAATGAATATGTTCGGCTTGCTCAGCTTCTGGGAGACGGTGTGAAAGAACTGCTTCTCCGCCCGCGTCATAGTGGACTCGGCATTCAGCACCAAGACAAAGACATCGGCATTCAGGCAATGATTATCAATCCAATCGTCTAAGTTGGCGGAAACATCCACGCCTGGGGAGTCCACAAAGACCACATCGTCCCGGAGCAGGCTGCAGCGTTCGCGGGGCCAAAAGATGCGCACCAAGCTGCTCTCGCAGAGCTTCTCCTGGCACAGGGCATTGGCCAGTTGCTTGATGTTCTGAGGGATTAAGGAAGGGGATTAAAGGAAAGGCTTTTTAACTCCAGTAAAGATTGAACCTACCACCACATTGAGCTTCTCATCAGAGCCCTCCTTCATCAGATACGCCTCGCCGCCATTGCTGCCCTCCACCTGGCAAAAGCAGTTGGTGGTGTGGCCAATGCCGCTGGGCAGGATCTTTTCGCGCAGCATGGCATTGATCACCGAGCTCTTGCCGTTGGAGGTGCGCCCAAAGAAGGCCACCTTCATGTGATCCCGCTGCAGGACCTCCCTGATAGCGGCCACCTTATAAACATAGCTCTCGAACAGCTCACGCTCTGCCTTGTCCACAATTTCCGCCTCGGCATGAAGGGCTGGACAACAAGAAGGAAATGAAGGTATTTCCCTTACTTCTCCCCCAACTCACCATTAATAAACGTGGTCGTCTCCAGGACATACTCCTCAATCTCCCCATAGATATCGTTGATCTTCTTCTTGGCCCGCACAAAGATCTGAAGCGGTGATTTGTCGTTGGTTTGATAGAGCCGCGTTTCCGGCAGAAATGTCACACCCGCCGACGATGGCAGCGATGTGTCCGTGGAGGATTCATGGCGGTCATCATTATCAGAGGCGGCGGGGCCCGTTTGCCCGGTGACCAGCGAGATGGTGCGGTTCAGGTAGGCCGCCATTTCGATGTCCAAATTCGTTTAATTCGTATGCGCAGGTTGCGGCGGATTTAGGGGCAGAGAAAAGAGAATTGCGATACAAAACAAAAGGTATGTGCAGCCAATGGACACAACTTCGCCGGGGCCGAGGCCCGCTCCCGCTCCCGCTCCTGGAACTCCAAGGAACGCTGCGCCCGGAGGAAACTCAAAAAGGCTGACGCGCGCGGAACTCAAAACGGTTGAAATACTTATGCTGTAAGGGGCCTGCGTGCTCCAGCTACCTTTTTCTTGATTATTTTTCTTTTTTTTATTGTTTTTTTGGGGGCTTGCTCAAAAATCAACGTCACAAAACTGAAATGAAAACGGAAACGGAATAGAAAATTAAACCAAAGGCAAAAACGCAAAGGTGGAAAGGAAAATGGAAAGATGGAATATCATAAATGACGAAAAGGAAAATACCGCAGCGCAAATTGCTCACACACACACACACACACACACACGTGAGCGGGCGAACAAATTGCGCTGCAACAAATACAAGTGCAAAAACAGGCGAAAAAATAATCTAACCAGAGATTTTATTTGTTTTTTTTCTTCTTCGACATTTGTGTACGTAATTTGTCGAATTGATTAAGTTTACGCTCTCGCCTTCGCTCTCCCTCTCCCTCGCTCGCGCCCTTTATCAACTAACCTGATTGTTACTGCTCTCGCTCATCGCGCGTATTGTTTTATTTCAGCTAGATTTTGTGATATTTTTATTTATTTTCGTGCGCTGCCTGCGTGTTTCGTTTTTTCTTCTTTTTTTTTTTGGTTTTTTTGGTTACTTGGTGGCTCGCCCGGCTCAGATGCAGTTGCGTGTGTAGCAGTGTTGCTCGACCTTCGGATGCACGTACATTGCCACAGGTCACGGGCCAATGGAGTCCAGTTGCAGGGGGGGTGCTAAAAAAGCTTTTATTGCGGCAAATTTATAATAAAATTTAGTTATTTTGGTTGCACATGATGTAACATGCAGTGTGACCGAATAGTGTTGCGGCAAAAATGATTGAAAAGCTTGGTCCACTTTGACATATGGCCACACTGCAAAAACATCGATGGTAGTATCGGTACTATCGATATTATTGAACAATCGATCTGGCAACACTATTCAACGGAAAAAATAACGAATCAAGCTTTTTAATATAAGTTTTAATAAAGAATTGTAATAAATCGGCATCATTGAGTCCCGCCCCTAAAAATTGGTTGATTTCCTTTCGAAAAAAGATCACCTCCAGTATAAAAATGAGTATAAAAGCAAGAGAAACCACTGAAATACTCTGAAAATGGAGGTACGCACTCGATTCAAGTTTGCTAAGAGGTTTATTGTGTTCTTTGCTTTTCCGAATACACTTGCACGGCAATGAATGATGAACGAACGCTTATGCAGTAATAACTACTCTATGTTTTTATATATTATTTATTGTTCTGTTTTCTTTTTTTTATTGAGTTTTTTTCAGATGTTTTTGTTGGTTTCTTTACACTTGTTTTTTGTATTGTATTTCTCGTTTTTGTATCTTTTGTTTGCATAATAAATTATAGTTAAATTAAACGTAAAATGTTATCAAGTTAGTAATTTGTTTAAAGGTTTTTCAGGCGGGGGTGGTGCTGGTGGGTTTTTCTCGGGGGCGGGTCGCGGGTCTCTGGGGGTTAGGTTTTGCTTTTGGTTAGTCGTCGGTCGGTCAGCAAGGATCAAAAAACGTAACAAACTAAATAAAGAGAAGGGGAGGGGGCTTGGGGAGGGGGAAATGCTGAACATAAACAATAGGCGCAAACAATTGTTTCTTTCTTTACTCTGCCTGTGTCCCTTCTTTATATTAATATATATAGCCAATCGTATATATAGCTTATACAATTAATTAAGTGGTTTCTGGCTTGTTTCTCGTACATTATTTTACTACTAAAAATAAGTTTCGGCCTTATTTCCAACTTATTGTTTTGCTGTTGCAGTTTTCTTCTGGTTTTTCTTTTCCTATTGGTTCGTATTTGGTTGCTGTTCTCCTCAAACTACATAAATCCAACTCTCAATATCAGCGTCGTCATACAATATCTCTCTCTTCCTCGTCCCTCGTCTACTACAAGCTACTGCTGCTTCTTGCTCCTTCGTCCGCCGTTGGGGTTCTCAACTCCAGCTATCGTGTGTGTGTACCGCGCGCCTCCAATCTCTCCGCCCCCGCCAGCTGATGCGCCTTCGTCTCGTCGCCGCCTTACTTCTGGACCATCTTGACCAGCAGATCGGTGGAGTAGGACTTGGGGCGCTCGATGGGCAGGCCCAGGGCACGATCCCACACCAGGGAGGCCAGGACGCCGAGGGCGCGGGAGACGCCGAAGAGCACCGTGTAGTAGTTCATCTCCTTCATGCCATAGTACTGCAGCAGGACACCGGAATGGGCATCTACATTGGGCCAGGGGTTCTTCACCTTGCCGGTCTCGGTCAGGATTGGGGGCACCACCTTGTAGATCTTGGACACCAGCTGGAACAGCTCATCCTCGGGCAGATGCTTCAAAGCGAACTCGCGCTGGCAGGTGTAGCGAGGATCGGTCTTGCGGAGCACGGCATGGCCATAGCCGGGCACAACCTAAGGAAATGGGTTCAACTTCTGATGGCCAAAGGAATTGAGAGAGAAAACCTCACCTGTCCGGACTTGAGGGTCTTCCAGATGTACTCCTTGAGCTGCTCCTCCGAGGGGTTGTTGCCCGCCTCCTTCTGCAGCTTGCGCAGCCACACGAGCACCTCCTGGTTGGCCAGGCCGTGCAGGGGTCCAGCCAGACCGTTCATGCCGGCGGCAAAGGACAGGTAGGGATCGCTGAGGGCGGAGCCCACCAGATGGACAGTGTGGGCGGAGACATTGCCGCCCTCGTGATCGCTGTGGATGGTCAGGTAGAGACGCATCAGTTCGGTGAACTGGGCATTGTCGTAGCCGAGCATCTTCACAAAGTTGGCGGACCAATCCAGGCTGGAGTCGATCGAGCGGGAGCCCTTGCCGCCGCGATAGGTATTGCAGTAGATGGTGGCCGCCACCACGGGCAGCTTGGCAATCAGATCCATGCTGTCCTCGTAGACGTACTCCCAGTACTTGCTCTTGTGCACGCCATCCGAGTAGGCCTTGGCGAACTTGCTGTCGTGGTTCAGCGCGGTGACGGCGGCGGCGAACTGCGACATGGGATGCAGGGTGGTCGGCATGTTGTTCAGCATGGTGACCACATGCTGGGGCAGAGCGGCACGCTCGGCCCACTCCCGGGAGAGCTGTTGGACCTGAGACTTGGTCGGCACCTCACCGGTCAGCAGCAGCCAAAAGAGACCCTCGGGCAGGGGCTCAGTGCCGCCATCGGCAGCGGGCAGCACTTTCTGGCACTCGGGGATGGAGAGGCCACGGAAACGGATGCCCTCATCGGCGTCCAGCACAGAGGTCTCCGTCACCAGGGCCTTGATGCCGCGCATACCGCCGTACATCATATCGATGGTGGTCTCACCCATCTTGGTGGCGCCATGCTGCTTGCGGAAGTTCTTCACGCGCTCCTGCTCCTCCGGCACCTTGGCGGTCAGCACGTCGCGCAGGCTGCGGCCATCGGCGGCGATCAGGCGGACATAGGCTCCCACATTGGGCAGTTTCTGAAAGGGATCAAGAGGTTTAAGTTGGGTTGAGTCAGCAAACGGCCGAGAATTCCCCCTTAATGGTTTTTCACATGAATTTTAAAAGAAGTGCGAACCTGTTTCCTTAAGCATTTTATTTTCAGCTTGGGCTTATTACTTAAGTATGTTACAGGGTTTTAAGCAAGGCTTCTGATGATATATAATACAATGGCAATATTTAATATAAAACAATAAAAGCAAGGTCTTGAGACAGATTTATTTTTAAACAAAGAAGCTATAAAGATTTAAAATAAACAAAAAAATAAACCCAGACTGTCGTTGATAGCTTGTACAAACATAAAATGCCATAGATTATAGATTATGGATGCTACAGCCTCAAAAACTAAGAAATCTTCTCTTTACAGAACATTTTCAAACAAAGAAACAAAAATAAACCCAGACTGTCGTTGATAGCTTGTACAAACATAAAATGACATAGATTATAGATTATGCGTGCTACAGCCTCAAAAACTAAGAAATCTTCTCTTTACAGAACATTTTCAAACAAAGAAGCTATAAAGATGGAAAATAAACAAAAAATAAACCCAGACTGTCGTTGATAGCTTGTACAAACATAGTATAAAGACATAGATTATAGATTATGCATTCTACAGCCTCTAAAACTATAAAATCTTGTCATTACATCTTCGAAAACAAAGAACATCCATAATCTGACAGCTGACATACAACAATACCGCTAATTCGCTTATATCTGACAGCTGACAGCTAACAAGCACTTCCGATCAATGTTATCGATTGCCATCATCAGCTGTTTCGCCGCCTCGCCTGTCATTGAACGGAACTTTCAAGTACAAGGCGAGCTGCCACACACATACATATATGCAAACATCACAAGCATGTGTGTGTTTTTCCCCGTTATGTCCACATATGAGTCAGGAACAGTGGATGCGTCAACGAACTAGTTCCCCGGGGGTTCACCGAGCACTGACTGCCTTGCCCCTTGGATTCAATTCAATTTAACTGCCAGGAGGTTCACTGAACCGCCCTCGCAACACCTGAATCAATCCTGGAGCTATTTATCAATTTCTGAAGCGAAATTCTATACAAATTTCGAGTGTTTCAGTGACGTGGACCAATGGGGATTTGGAGAGATAAGAAAAAAGATTAAAGCTCAAGAAAAATAATTTGGAAAATGCCAGAAAATAATTATAAACCCTCCAAAAAGTAGTTTTATTTTTGTAAGCTCGCCCCTCTCACAAAAACGCCCCTGGCACTGATCTTTGCCACGCGTTGGCATTGTGTCAAACGAAACGAAACGATATGGAAATGGAATTCCGAGCTCGCGATTCCAATTCCCATTCAAATTCCGCTTTGCCGGGGACTGGCGCGGCGCAAAGTGCGATTTCATTTTTGATTGACAGCCGCCACAACGCGAAGCCCCCATTTAGTGAGTTTTCCTTTTATTTTTATATTCTGTGTTCTGTTTTCTCTGCTTTCTGGTTGCGCACGGCCAGTGGGTCAACAAATTCAATTAACCAAGTGAACTTGTGGCGCCTGCAAAATTGAATTGCATGATTGGCGCAATGATTTGTGAGACACAAACCGGTTTTGCCCCCCCAAATTCATTGATAAAACGCTTTGGCCCGATCATCGTGCATATTAATTACCGATAATGGCCGAGGCAAGGAGCCAAGAACGGGTTGGCTAAAAGAGGCGGCGCGGTGTAGATGGCCGGGTTGGCAACCACAAGTGCCGCTTTTTGTTACCACAAGTGGGTGCACTCACAAAAAAAAACCTGAATATTGTCAAAGCCTAAATAATTATTTACTTCTATCCTTCTAATAAAAAAAAAAATGTTCGTCAAATTTTATTAAAAAATATATTTAACTCCTAATAAAAAATTATTTTTTTTTAATAAAAAAAAGTAATAATAATGAATAAACTTTTTTTTAATTATAAAAATCTGCCTCTAAGCAAATAACAAAAAATACTACAAATCGCCTGGCTCTGCTTGCATCTTTTGGCTTTCCCAAGACTATGTTTTCCTTTTCGTCGTGCTCCTAGTCCAACATTTGGTGCCCAGCCCTGTTCTAATGTTTTTTATTTGTAGAAATACACAAAAAAAAAGCCATTTAAAGGGCAAATTCCACACAAAAATAATCCTAAATATGTAAATTCAATCCTGCACTATTCCTTCAAAATTAAAAAAACAAATATAAACAAAATCTGTTGTAATATTAGTTTATAAACCAACTATCTCTTTGTATTATTTCATAGATTTTTTTCAGAGTGTGCTTGGCTTGGAAATTTGAAACCTAAGCCAACCGGCAAAGCGTCGCTTTGTTACCCGGTGCTAAACATTAAAAAAAAACGTTCATATAGCCACCAAGAAGCTGCTAATTGAGATGTCAAGTGTGCGGTTTGGCGGCGAAAGGCTTGCATAACCCACACAGCACTTGGCATACTCCCGTCCACGCACAACTGTGCTACGCTTATCGCTCTTATCGGGGGGATATTCTCGAATATTTTGTATATGGGCATTTCGGTGGCCCCTCAAGTTCTGTTTTCCTGGCCGCGAGAATACATTTGTATAAAATTCGAAAGCTGGCTCATTATCATTATCTGGCGCTGAGGCGTGCGTTCATCTGCTGATAAGACCCCGACTACGGCGACTCCGACGACGAGTGCGGCGGCGAGTATGGCAAATAGAATTCAAGGTCTCACGCGCCGGCAATTATCGCATGTCTAACTAGTCTGGGTTGGGGGAATTGTCATCAAGGAAGCGACGGATTGGATGGGAGTCGCGTGTTTGCCGGCCACACCAGACGACCGACTTCCTTTCGAACGATCCCCATCGCGTCGCATCGCAGCATCTCATCTGATCAGATGAGATTATGCAATCGCTCCGAGAGAACCATTAGCAGTAGCTAAGCTCCGTTGCGGAAAACCCGGGAAAGCCTCACGCCACGAACACAGCAGAGTTGTCATCGAGGTGAGCCGGCGGTGACCCCGTCAATGGATGTAGATGTGGATGTAGATATGGAGAGTTCTTACCCTCAGACTACAGTGAGCTTTGGCTAAGAAAAACTCTGACAAGGAACATGGTTAGAATTTAATTATATTTGCTATAACAATATCCAATTAAAACTTTATAACAGTTGAAATCTTTAAAGAAGTCTAGGAAATCCATTTAAACCTAGAATTAATTACCATAAAACCAAAGATTTGAGTTTCTTATAATTCGCAACTGTATACCATATTTGGTACAGTAATCTTTGGCTGAGAAAAAGTCTGACAAAGAACATTGTAAGAATTTAATTATATCTGCTATTTAAGTCTTCATTTAAAGCTCTTTAATAGTCGCAATCTTAAAAAAAACTATCAAATCTAGAAGTCTATTTTTTGGAGTTTCTTATAATTCCCAACTGTAAATTTGGTACTTTTCAAACACAAAAATATGTAAATATTTTTTTAATTTCTACAATTAATTAATTATATAATGAATAATATCGTAATAATCACTGTAGTTCAATTGCAGCATTCGGTTTTTGTTGGCATTTGGAATGATCATCACGAAAACTGTTTGATCTCGCTCTAATGATGGTGGGGAAGGGGAGGGATATATAGATAAATATAGAGGGGGCTGTTGTTGAGAACGGGCAGAACCTTGGGCTGTTCTCCTTGCCTCGCGTGACGTTTTCAATTTGGCTTTGGCTCTGTTAAATGATGATTTCTGCTATTAGAGAACGCTTGAAAAGCAGTCAGTCAGCTCGTTCAGTTAGTTCTCGAATAATTGCAGTCGTCCCCGCCGTCAACTCTGTCCGAGTTAATCGTCTTAATTAAGTTTAGTGTTTATTGTTCCATTCCCTGCAAAAAGTCTCCTCGTTCCTCATCTCTACTCATTGTGTCTCTCGTCCAAAGTAAACACACATCATTCACAATCGTATCGCATTGAAAGTACCGCGTGACGTAATCCCTGGCACTCAACTTGAGTCCGAGAGTCGGTTCGGAATCGGATTGGTTGGATTTTGTTGCTGGGTGCGATTTGTGGCTCTTGTAATTTTTACAACTCTGACTAAGCCAAAGATCGCAAAAGTAATTCCCGGTTTTATGAGAAATTGCAATGAGTATGCAGGTCTGGCATGAGCGGGAAGGGAATGTAGGATTCTTTAAAGCTCTCAGAGATCATTATATTTAAATGGAATAATGGATTGTTATCAAATTCATTATTCTTTGCCTCATAATAAAGCAGTGATGGGCACCAAATACCAAGCTGAGAGCCTTCCAATAAAACGATGAGAGCCTTGCCAAATCTGACATTGAAATAGAACCAGCAACCAAGTTATTATGACATTGATAAGAAATACTAATGTCACATGCAATATATCGATTGTATAACATCAAAGTACACAAAGATCTCTTATCTTTTGGTTAGCAGATGTCACTAATTTTTGCTAATGTTTCGCCACATCAATCACTGCTCCACCTCCTCCTAGCAGCTACAGATACAATTTGTATCTTTTAAGCTGGCTTTCTGTTATCTTGCGCATTGCGAAATTCCCTGCCTAAATATAAACACAAATATTTTTTTTTTCTGGCCATGTTTATCACGACAATGAAGGGGTAAAGAAAGAAAGGGGTAAGAGCTGATTGAGTTAACACCTTTTTTTTCGCAGCGGGGGGCTTTGCGTGTCCCCGGCTGGGCTATCAGCGATATGGCGACGCCGTCTACCGATCATGTGCCCAGCAGCAAATTTGTCACGCTTATCAGCTCAGATAGACGGGAGCTATAGCTATGTACAAACAAATATAATATATATATTTATTATATATAATACATAGTTTGTGTGGCGAAAGAACAAGGCACGAGCAAATAATTATCGGAGATTGCAAGCAATTTTAATATTTCCTCATTGCTTTTGGCAATAATTTAGTGAAAGGATTGAGTCCGAGATAAATTGGGAAACTTAAGAGGCTTTTAAAATTACTTTTCACTTTATTTACATTTTGTTACGGGGATGTACACATATTTGGTAATTTATTAAGTCTTAACTTGTATGAAATATATCTTTAAAGCAGTTAAAAATGTTTAAAAAAATCTACAAATATTATAGGCGTTTGTTAATTAATATTTTTTGAAAGTTGTGTAAGTTTGTTACAGCACACACTTTATATAACAACATAACACATATAAATCCATGAACAAATATTGGTAAATCGCAAAATATTCTATATATTAACCGTATTTATCACTCCATGTTATGGTTTATCATAAAACAGACGGATAATAAATAACATAGTTCTATTTACGAATGCGAAACGCGTATTAATTTGATTTACAGACCATAATAATAGCATTATGAGGGGTTTTTTGTTCTATATATTTGGGATTAGAGTTAGAATGGAGCCTCCCGCTCACATGATCACACAAAAAACCCCCATCGATGCGATGATTTCTGGCATTTTTTCGCTTTATCTCGGAACCCCAAAATTTCCATGACGCCTTTCGCTGGCCTCCTCCCTCCCCCTTATCTATAATAGTTTATATTACGGAGCATAACACATCCAGAGAGTTCTGGCAAGGAAACGGTGCCAACAGGTGGAAATCGTGTCCACTTGAGCTTTGCTCAGGCGGCCAATAAAATCTCGATTTAGATTTAGATTCCTCTAATCAAAAAGGAAAATAACAGCGCTGCGGCCGTAAAATTTAATATGTGGTGTTAGCACGTATAAATTATGCATTTGCTGCTGCTCTTCTTATGCAATCGCTTGATCATCGTCAGCTGTTAACGTTAGTTTTATTTTGCACGCCCTCTCTTCCACTCTCCACTCTCTCTGGACCTAGCTAACTCTCTCTGTGGCCACTCTCTTTATTTGGCTTTTTTTAATGGCATAAAGGGCCGTGGCGTTACGTAAGCATGACGTATTAGCAGATGGGCGATAAAACATTTCGCGTGTTTGCCATTTCGTCAAGCTACGTCAAAGGCAAAAAGAAAAACATAAGAACAAGTAGAAAAAAAATAAACACATTTTCTATTTGAATGAAATATTTACCGAAAAAAAAAGTTTGTTTTGCTAATTGCTTGAGCTCTTTTCTGCGGCTTTTGAATATGAAAATTAACAAAGATTCAGGCAGCAAGCTCGCGGTTAAGACAACAAACAAATTATGCTAATTGCCAAATCTCGCTTGCAGTTTAACATTTACAGCAATTATTTATAGGCCAAAATAAAAAAAAAATACGCACACACCAATTTACATAAATAAAACGTCGACGTCAACGCTCTTTTTCGGCGTTGGCAAACCGCCAAAACGTTAACAAAGAACAAGAAATGGGGAGTGTGTGCATAACATTTGGCAAGTGTAGAAGATATACACGGTAAAAAAAAATAAAAAAAAAAATATATTGAAACGAGAAAGAAAGCTAACTTCGGTAAACCGAAGTTGGTATACCCTTGCTGTCTGCAATTGGATCATTGAAAAGCGAACCATTTGAGTAATGTTGAAAAAACATCGAATTATGTCAATTTTACATTTTACATGTCTATGGCAGCTACCATATATGATACAGTGGTCCGATCTTAATGAAATTAAAACCGTAATTCTAGAAACATAAAAAACTGCTATATCTCAAAATGTATAGAAATACGTTGAAAAACAAAGTTAAAATTTTGTTTACATTAATTTCGCCATCATTCCTATGGCAGCTATAGGATATAGTAGTCCGATTTCGGTCGTTCTGACATATATACTGCGTGCTAAAGAAATAAGACTATGCTGAAAATTTGAGCTCGATAGCTCAAAAACTGAGAGACTAGTTCGCGTAGAAACTGACAGACGGACAGACAGACAGACATGGCTAGATCGACTCGGCTGGTGATGCTGATCAAGAATATATATACTTTATAAGGTCAGAGATTCCTCCTTCACTGCGTTGCAAACATCTGGTCAAAATTATAATACCCTCTGCAAGGGTATAAAAATAATATTCAAATAAGTAAGCAATAAAATATAAGACTTTTGGTTTTAAATTGATTTCAATAACAATTCCAATAATTATTAGAACAAGATAAGGTCCTTTAAAAGTATATAATTAAAAGGTTAGTCCTTTTTCTAGCCGTGTACTTATTACTCAACAAAACCCGAAAGAGAAGCATCACCGAAAAGACTCTCTCCCCCGCCTTTACTCTCTCACTGGATTTGTAACTCTCTCTCTCTCGCGCTTGCTCCAAAAAAGGAGGCTCGTCCTGCAGGCCCTTTTTTGGGCGTGTGTATGTATGTGTAATTGTGGGCCACGAATTTGTGTGGGTATTGATTTTCCAATTTTCTTTTCCCTTCTTTTTTGCACTTATGCAATCCGCAAAACACCGCCCCAAAAACGGAAGACACACATATGTATGCAAATATGCACCGCCGGTCAGTTGTGGTGGGTGGTGAGTGGGCGTACTCCTCTTCCTTTTGCTTTAAGGTCATTCGGCGGACACTTCTTTGCGAGAGAGAGCGCGTAGTATTTTCCTTTTTTTGGCAACAACAACACGTGACACGCGTGGGATTCGGAACGCGGGAGAGTAAAAGTAGAGAGAGAGAGCGAGTCAGAGACTGGAGAGAGCGACTACCTGGGCGAGAGAGGGCCAACGCCGTGGCATTTGTTGTTGTTGTTTTGCCTGTGTAATCTTACAAGAATAAGGCTGAGAACCGAGTTTCTGGTAAGCCGGACTTGTGGAAATTTACCAAAAACGAGCCAAGAAACCCAAAGCGAGGCGGGGATGAGTTCGTTAAACCCAAACGAACCAAACGAAAAGAAAGAGTTTTATTTTTATACAATATATTCCGCGCAGTGCGAGGAATTCGCCGTTGCCAAAATAGCCAGGCGAATTTCGTTTCATTTAGCTTCTAGTGATTATGTAATGTATTAGATAGAACATACTAACACACTCGCACACTTATCAGCGGCCAACAACAACAACAACAGAAACAATAAAAAAGCGAATAAAGTTTCTTAATCGCAAGCACATGGTTGAAATTCTTTTTTTTTTTTGTTTCGTGACGTGTAGAGTTCGCAGAGTTGTGCGTGTGTGTGTGTGTGTATGAGAGCGGCTTGAAGCGGGAGTAGGATAAGGAAGCTGAAGAAGACTCAAGAAGAAGATGGGTAATAACAAAAGCGACGACACACTTCACAGTTATTGAAGACTGGAAACTGGAACGCGGGGGAGGATAATAATAATAACACCGATGGCAAGAGAAAACCCAGAAGGGAACCCGGAAAAACGACAAACGAATTAACGGAATAACGACTACTCACCTGTGCCTCGGCCAACTTGCGTGCGGAAATGCGATAGAGCGACATGGTAATACGATTACGTACGAATGCGGCTCTTTAGGAGGAGAAAGAAAGAAGCGCTAACACTTTCGCCTGGCAGAAAAACCTCTCGCACTGACACACACACACAGAAAAAAATTGCCTTTCCCCCAGTTGAAGAGTTGACTTGCTTTTAGGAAGTGTTCTTTGGCTGAGCGAAAAGATTTCTTTCTCTTCTAGCAGCTGCGCGGCAACTGAATGGCCCGCCAAGCGTGCGGGTGTCGCGCCGCGCGCGAGAACGAACGCCCGCAAAACGAACGAACGCCCCGGTATTTTGGCTCTGCCCGTGTGTTGTCCACACGCGCAGCGCCACAGCTGGTACGCGGCGAGTGGGCAACGCCCGCCCACGCTCATGCTGCCGACGAGGGCGCTTAATTTAAATAAACTTACAGTCTTCTGCTCTAGAATGTTTTTCGGCATTTTCTCCAAAGTTTGCGGTTTCGTCGATGCCTGTTCCGGTGCGACTTCCTTCTTGGGGAGCAAGCGTTGTAAATCCCAGATGGACTTCTTGGCAAAGGACCGGCGCTGGCTCTGGAGGATCCAGTTGCCCGGCAAGAAGGCGCTCACACAACGTTGCGGAAACATGTCGTTTTTTTTCTTCGTGAAAAAATAATAAAGCTTAGCTAAATTTCGTGCCGATGTGTGAGTGAGGGAACTAGGAATGTCAGACAGGGAAAGGAAGTTTGAAGTTATTCGCATCGGCTTGCTGTTGTTTTTCTAATAAAATGTATTTTTACTAGTATATTCCTGCCTATTTAGTATTTCAGTATGTCGTTATCGGTGCGGTAATTTTTAGTGCATTTTAGGGTTCAGCCATCTGGCAGCACTGTCGAGTGTTATGCAAAACTAACATTTTGACAGGCGACAATTTCCCATATTTTTTCTTTTCTCGTCGACTTTATTTGCCTGCGTAAGATTTATTTAGTCCAGGAAAGATGCGTTAACTAATTGTCGTCACTTTGCAGGTGAGAGTGCGTCACGATGGCGACGGCCGTGCCGCATGTACCCCCGAAACAGGATATGCCACCGCCGGGTGGCTACAAGAAGATCCCCTTTGCCCGTGTGCCGCCCAAGAGCTACTTCACAGGTGAGAGAGACAGCTGATCCTAAACCAGACCCATGGCCGGATGGCTGATCCCTCACCTCCTCCTTGCAGGCTTCACCATGATCGGCGCGTATGTGGCCGTCACCACCGTGGGCCTGGGCATCTACTACCTGACCGCCAAGAAGGTGAAGCGCGACGAGATCGAGATGCGTTCCGCCCAGAATGTCATCTTCCCCATCTTGATAGCGGAACGCGATCGGGAATTCCTGCGCCAGCTGCGTCGCAATCGGGACGAAGAGGCCGAGCTGATGAAGAATGTGCCCGGCTGGGAGGTGGGCACCTGGTACGGTGAGCCCGTGTTCAAGACCCTGCCGGAGGATACCCTGGTCACGCCCATCTTCAAGGAGTTCTATGCCCACTCGGACTGGAAGTCCTACGCCAAGCGGGCTCACCTCAAGCTCTGGTCGTAATCCGCCTGCCCGCCCCCCGGTTGATGCTTAGTTAGTGCTTTAACTCTATTCAACTATCAACTATCAACTATTGTGAAAGCCCCCTCTATTTTTTTTGTTTGTAGACTCGCCTAAGCGCCTCTCATTAGACTCAATTACAGTGGTCAGGATTGCTGTTGAAATGGGAACCAATAACGGTGTTTTCTGTGTTGTGTTTTGTGGGTGTGAGGGAGATGGCGGTGGCTGAGGAGGTGGGGGAGGACCTAGGAAGGGGTTGCCAGATGGCAAAGCAATGGCAGTGCTCAAAAATGGCCAAAATACCAGACAGCTGCTCTGGGGTTGGGGGAATCCCACTTGATACGAAGACAGGGCCTTGGAAAGAGTGGAGATAATTGAAAACCTTTAATTTTCAGGATATTGAAAGAGCGTAAGGGGAATTAACTCCACTGAGAACTCTCTTTCGAAGGTTTTTCACTCTCAATGTTAAAAAATCATTGAAAAATATTAAAAATAAAGCCAAAGACAGGACAAAAGGCAAGCGAAGCATAGAATTTTTTTTGGAGTACTAGAATTCCTTAGAAAAATGCTTCAGCAAGGATATTGAAAGAGTGTATTGGAAATTAGCTCCACTGAGAACTCTCTTTCAAAGGATTTTCACTCTCAATGCTAAAAAATCATTCAAAAATATTTAAAATAAAGCCAAAGACAGCGCAAAAAGCAAGCAGAGCAAAGAATTTATTTTGGAATACTAGAATCCCTTGGAAAAATGCTTCAAGAAAATCAAAACCTTTTTTCTTTAAATATTCATCCTTTTCTTTTTGTTTGTTTTGTGTTTTTTTATTGAATTTCAACATCAATTTGTCGCGCTATGAATTGTTTTTGCCAGCATTTCGTTTCGGAATTGTGTGTGTGGGGTTAATTACACAATTATCGGCGCTTTAATAATTAATTAGTCGTAATTTAAAAGTAAGTAATTGTACAATTCTATACATTTCATAGATCCGATCCCCTTGCTGCAACTCTGCTGGCCACAATCCTGAACGAAATATTGAACAATATATTTATAATTATAGGTAATATATGTATAATATATATTTAGGTAAAAAAAAACGCGCGTGTCCACCTTTGGAATTTGTTGTGTTGCGGGGAAACCTCCAACCTCCAACTGGTTGGGCCAGCAGTTGCTCCTGATCCTCCTCGCTTCCTCGCTTCCTCGTTTAAGATAGTGTAATAAGTTGTTACAATTTAAGTGGTCCTCGCTCGGTCCAGCTTCTCTATTCCGCCAGATACCGCTCGTAATCATAAGCATAATCGTGGTGTAGGTCGTCATCGTCCTCCACCTTCACCTCCTCCTCTTCCTCGTCCTCATGCTCATCCGGGGCCTCTTTCTCCTCCTCCTCCTCCTTGATAACAACGTAATGGACTGGCGACGGCGATTGCCGCTGCCAGTGACCATCACGTTGTTGCGGCCGCCTCTACTTCATATCACGACGACGCTTGATACTGCCATCGCAGGTGGGCAGATGACGCTGCAGGAAGCCCTCGAAGACAAACTTGCGGCCGCAGCGATCGCAGCTAAACTCGCGCTTCTCGTCGACCTGCTGCTTGTGCTGGCGCAGGGCCTCCGCGTTGGAGTACTTGTCGCGACAGGCGTCGCAGGCATAGCGACGCTTCACCTGGCCCACATCAAAGACGACCGTAAAGTTCTGTGTACAAAAGGAGCAATTAAACTCCTTGACCACCACCTTCTTGCCGCCATGCTGGGCGGCCAGGGCAACGGCCTCGGCCTCCAGCTTGTCCTGATGCTTGTGCGAGTCCATGTGCGCCAGATATTTGCTCTCCTCGACGAACTTGCGGTAGCAGCGGGTGCAGCGGAAGGGCTGTTCGCCGGTGTGGCGCATCATGTGCTCCTTGAGGTAGGCCACCGAATTGAAGATCTTGCTGCAAACCTTGCACTTGCGATCGTCGGCGGAGACCTCGTTGCGTTGGCGCAGGCAGGCGCGCATGTGTAGCTTCAGGGAGCCGGCGGCGCTGTAGCAATTGCCACAATTGGGACAATAGAAGGTCTTGTTGCGGGCATGCGGATCCTGGTCGGCATTGTGATCGAGAGTGCCCTCAAAGACAATCGAGGCCACGTCCTCGTCATCGTCGTCCTCATCGCCCTCGATCTCCTCATGCTCCACGGCCACAATCTCATCGACTTCCTGATCCAGATCGTCATCGTCCTCGACCTCTTCGCCTTCGTCATCGTCATCGATCTCCTCCTCGCCATCGTCATGGTGCATGTTGCTGGGCACAATGTGCAGAATGGTGTGGGTGCCGTCGCCCTGCTCAATGGTCTCCACCTCCTCGACGGTGCTGTTCTCGACCAGCTGCTGCAGGGTTACGGCATGCCCATTCTCATCGATGATCACCTCCTGGGCATTGGCCAAAGCCTCGTGCTCGCGGTCGCTTAGCGTGACCACAGCGGTCTCTGTATCATCGTCCTCGCCGGTGGTGTAGGCATAGGTGTACTGGGTCTCACCATCGTCGTGCTCCTGGTCGTGGTCGTGGTCGGGGTCATGCTCCTGCTCATGGTCGTGGGCCTCCACCTCCTCCTCCTCCTCGACGTCGTCGTCGTGGTGGTGGATGATAACGGGCACATCCTCCTCCTTCACGGCCGTGTACTTGACTCGCTTGGCGTTCATTTTTTAGCTATCTGTCGCTATCGTCGTTCGTTGTCGAAGAAGAATTCGTGGAACTTCTTCTCGTTTGGCGTTTGACGTTGGACGTTGGGTTTTCTTTTTTTTCTCCCGGTGACAGCCGCCGCCTCCTTGACAGCCGCCCCTCCTGCCCTTCGACAGCTAAGTTGCGTGCTTACCACACTGCCTGCCTGCTGCTGCTGCTTCCTGCTGCTCCTCCTGGGAATCGTTTCGTTGCGGCGGTTGTGGTTGCTTTTGGCGCGTACCGCGGACTCCTCTTTTTTTGCCACAATAGTCAACACTGCAATCGCCTTTCCTCGCGAGATCGGGTAGTTTCTTTTTTATAATATTTCACGTTGTGGCAACTTCGGCCAAGATGGTGGACGCTGGGCTGCAATCTAGACGATATCGATAGCAACTATCGATTAGGTGAGACAGCAGCGAAAGGTTTTTATTTGGGCAAACTATTGCTTAACATTCGATATGTGCGTATATCGATTAGTGTATATCGATGAATGGGTGAGCAGGGTGGCAGCGCCGTCCGTCCGAGCCACTGCGATTTTCGCGCGCTTTTTAATTCTATGATAAACTGGAGAGGAATTTGATGCCCTCTTGTAAGTTTTATAGAAACGTTTATAGTTAAACACATTGTTCAGTTCTATGAAACTAAATTTATAAGAAATCCTTCATCGGTTATTGTTTTCAATAGTTGTTATTTTGTTAAGAATGTTCTGTAAAAAGGCTGATAAATGATAAGTACGATATTGAAGAAAAACCAACAAGTTATTGAGGAAACATTATATGTATTAATATAACAATTTTAAGTAGAAAAAAACGAAATTTGGTGTTTCGATAAAAACAATGTTTGTATTGATTTACAAAAAAAATTTATTGAACTTCGAAAACATTATTATTTTAAGATACTATCACTTGAAAAACGAGTTTATAGAAAGCAAAGGCGTAAAATTTTACATTTAAGTTGTTATCGATACATTTCATGTGAATTTCAAGTGAAAAAAAAATTTTATTAATTTATTTCTAATCGATAATTGTATCGAAAGGGACTGTAAAGGGTGGCAACTGTACTTGGCTTGGATTGGCGCGCATTTTAAATATTACAAGATTGTTGTGCAGAACTTTAAAGTTGAAAACAACATAAGTTTGGGAAAGTTTAATAATGTCACCGAATTTGTACTTGCTAGATTTTGGGATAAATAATTATTCTCTTTTGTTTCGTCTCGAAATATGTATTTTCCAACCCCGCTAATCCGATCAATGATGAAAGTATTTTTTACTTTAAAAGCATATATATATAATCAGAGCTGTTGTATCTTTGTGAATACCCCTATTTGTAGCGTTTTAAAGAAGAGACGTGACCTGCAGCGAAGAATAAGATGTCAGAGAAAAACCGTCGAGACTATTTTGGCCACTGCATGCTGCTATGTCCACTTGTCACGTCGCCAAGCAATTTGGTGGGGTGCGATCAATGGTCACTAAATAGCGCCTCAGATCTAAAATTAGAGCTGCTAAATATATATATGGAAGTGCAATGCAAAATAACCTATTGTTCGCGTTTTGCCCCGTCTTCGTGGCACTTCGTCACTTCTTCCCCCACAATAAAAAACAGCCTTGAACCAATTATCGACGATTGACGACGATCGACGAGATGTCGGAAAAGCTAACTGACTCAGCGGCAAACGCCAATTGATGATCACTCAACGGATGCCCGCATCTGTGAATGGAAAGTTTTTCGTCTGTTTAACCCTTTTCCTCTAAGAAAAATAACTATGACTAAGTTTAGTTAAATTAAATTTCCACAATATTGTATTTACATCGTTTAAAGAAAAGCTCAATTAGCACAAATTATATTTTCATTAATTTCATGATGAAAACACCAAGTGTACCAAGTTAGTCATAGGGTTAAGGGGCTAATGACGTACTAACTATTATCACATGAGCTTCAAGATCCCAGTCCAAAGTGAGGGAGAGTCCAGAGGTCTAGGGCTTTACTATGTTACCACATTTCCATATTACTGTAGTTGCTATATTTACTCGTAGGTACTCAAGTTCAGTTACCCATCTACTGTAGTAAATGCTAATCGATGACAAATTGCAGTTAACGTGGCTATCACGTTTCCGACCAGACAAATTAATGGTAATTGCATCAGAGCATGTCTACCTGTACTTACGTCTGGTTTTTCAAATTTCAATTTCAATTGAAATTCGATAATTCCACAAAATCAGGAATGGAGAACACCAGGCACCAAGGTTTCTATCTAGAAGTGCCGTTGGCAAATCTGATTAGCGAATTGCGGTAGGTTTGGATTGAATGCAATTACCCTTTATCGCGAAATTGACGCGATAAAGTTGGAGGGAAGAATTCTACAGAATTCTGCGACTCTCTGCGAGTGAGTAATGGGGTTGGTTTACATAAGGTTCTTATCTACATATGGGATAGGGATTCGACTCGAAACTTCCGTCTTCATATCGCAATTTAAAACTATTTCCCAGCTAATTTGTGTCCGCTTAGGATTACAAAAACAAAATATACACAAGTCGGAGTTTATGGGTTACTTATTTCTTTAAATTTAGGTACATTTTTATTTGGAAAAAAAGCAATTTATGGTACGGATGTATTTCTCTTTAACATTCACAAATTAATTAAATGAATCGGATTCTAAATTGCTTTCCCATGCATCTCAGCTTTTAATTCAATGATTTGAAACTATTTCCCAGCTAATTTGTGGCCACTTAGGATTACAAAAACAAAATAAACACAAGTCGGAGTTGATGAGTTTTGCTTTTCTTTTGCTCTCTTTAAGGGTGATTTTGAGTTGTCGGAGGTCTGAATTTAAGGTGGGTTACTTACTTATTTATATTTAGGTACGTTTTCATTTTGAAAAAGAAAGAAAACAATTTATGGTACGGATGTATTTCTCTTTAAAATTCCCAAATTTATTAAATGAATCGGATTCTAAATTGCTTTCCCATGCATCCCAGCTTTTAATTCAATGATTTTGCTGCAAATTTATTGTTTCAATTTAATTGGAAGAGCGATACATTGTGAATCGGTGCATGGATGAATCGGTTCTGGAAATTTCTGGAAAAATCTGCAAATTGAATTGTGAAATGTGGGAAGTTTTGGGGGGTAGGACGATGTTTTTTGGTACTACGCGTAAGAGGTGGTCAACTGGGAGAACAGCTGTGCAAATACACTGTATTTTATATAATATTTGCTACATCGTCACACAACTGCTCTCCAGTGCTTTAATGTTCAAGCGTTTTACGCTTTTTTGTTTTTTGTTCCCCTTTCTCTGGATGTTGTCTCTCTGTTCCGTTCTCCCTCTTATCGATCAAATTCACTTGGCGCAGAGCAGAGGTTTTTTTTAGCCAATGCAACAGCTGTTTGCAGGGGCTTTTAGGGGTTTTCTGGGCGCTTCTGGGGGGTATGTGGCACAAAAGGGGTGACACGCAATCAAAAGACACTCATTCACGAGTGGAAATTTCCACTGCAATTTTTTCGTGTAATTGAGGCGGCTTCCTTTAACCCCCCAATGACCAACAATATTTTTTGGATCTGACAATATAAATTTTTTTTTCAGGTTTTATGATTGAAAAACTCATTATATTATAAAATCTATTTTTTAAATTATTTATTTGTGTTGATAATTTTTTTAAAACTCATATTTTTGTTGTTAACTGAAATCTGACACTACCAATTTGTAACTTTTAGTGTGGAACATGAGGAAAACACAACGATTGCAATTACACCGCAACACTAATTGATCGAATCAAAAGATGATGGGGCTTGAAAGATTTTCACTTTTTCGGCACACGCCCAATTGCCAGCGCACCAGAACGACCCCCGTGGGCATGCATGGGCTTAATTGCACCACTCTCTTTCTTTCGCCCTATCTCACTCTCTCTCTTTATGCGATTTTGGTTAATGCTAATGGCATGTGCATGAAATAACGGGGCACAGTGGATAAATATAGCTTTTCAGTTGACGGAACTTGAGTTGATAATTTGAAACATCTGTTGGTAATTATAGTTAGACCCTTAAAGCTTAGAAATGTTCGTGTTAATGGAAAATAATATCCTTGGTTAATTATAAGAAAATGATTGTGATTTTTATTGAATATATATTTTAAGTTAATTGCTTAATGGAAAGTTGTAGTGAAAATTTAAGTTGAAGAAGTTTAAATCTTTAATTTTCAATTTTAAAAAAGAGAACTGTTATCCACTGTGAAGCTAAAATGACTAACTCACTCGCTCACACACTTACTCACCTGCCTGCATTTACCTACTCTTCTCTAGCCCCCATCCCGCTCGCACACATTGTACAGATGTAACTGCAATGGCAGCGACCGCTGCAGCAGCGACGTCGCGACGTCAGCATTCTCATTGATTTCGCTTTGTTGCCGTAAATCGTTTGCTTTATGCTGATTGTTATTGTTGCCTTTTTGGTTTTTTGTTGTTGTTTTGTTGTTTTTTGGGGGCAATGGCGGTGACGGGGCGACCAAAAAAGGGGTAGAGTCGAAAAGAAGATTGCATGTCAGGTAAAACTTTTATTTTAATGGGTTTATCGTTTGCTTTTGCTTATAATTATAAACAGGACTCACAATAAAAAAAACAAAAAAAAAACACATACACTTCATTGAACGAAGATTTAAATACCCTGGAATATAAATATTATTATGCCTGATATTTGATATATTTTTATATAACTACTAAGAATGTAAGGGAATTTGTGTATAAGTTATTTTTAATAAATAAAAAAAAAAATATTACTTATATAATATAAAAATATAAATGATAATAAAAAAAAAAAAAAAAAATACTTGGTAGAAAGAAATCTGAGAGCCGAAAGAGCCGCTATATGCCCATCTCTGCTTTAATAAAATTGATTAAGGAAAGGAAACTTTGAATTTTCTTTTGTTGAAATAGCAAAAAAGAAATAGATTAAATACCCTGGAATATAAATATATTTATGCCTGATATTTGATATATTTTTATATAAATACTAAAAATGTAAGGAAATTTGTGTATAATTTATTTTTAATAAATATTAGAAAAAAAAAAGCTTTTGTTAGAAAGAAATCTGAGAGCCGAAAGAGCCCCTAAGTGCCCATCTCTGCTTTAATTAAATTGATTTAGGAAAGGAAACTTTAAATGATTTTTGTTGAAATAGTAAAAAAGCAACAGATTAATTGATAAACTTGATAGAAATATAATCAGTTTATTAGATAAAAATATATTTATTTTTGTAATTATCTATAAAATATACCAAAGAGCAGACACGGACTGGGACTCGGACCTTAACTTGGCTTAAATAGTTGACTGCCCAGGGTTGTATTCCAAGGATTGCGAAACACGCAACGTGGTTAGGAATAAATTAAGAGCAAGGTTCCTCTTCTTGGGAACTAAGGTTACGACGGCTACGAGCTGTTGACCACGACTGTCTCCACGGACTGCATGTCCCTGACTCCACCAGCTCCGCCAGCTCCATTCGTTCCATTGGAGGAGCCATTGCCATTGGCACTCCCGTTCCTAGGGGCAGTCGGAGGTGGTGGCTCTAGAGGTGGCAAACCCACCAGCCGCTCGCTTTCCCGCCACAGCCAGTCGGCGGTGTCGGTGTTGGTGGCCCACGGCACCAGCGGAAAACGGATGGAGTCCGTGTAATAGCCGCCGGTGGTCTTTTCCAGGCTAGGATCCAAAGCCAGCTTCAGCGAGGTCTGGGCACCGGCTCGAGGCGACTTGAAGAAGTACAGGGAGCCCGTCTGCAGGACGCTCTTCATCCAGGCGGGGCCGGAGAAGTGACGATTCAGCTCGGTCCTGACCACCCCCGGGTGGCAGCAGTTGACGGTGACGCCGGTGTCCTTAAGGATTGTGGACAGCTTGCGGGTAAACAGGATATTGGCCAGCTTGGACTGGCTGTAGGCGCCAAAGAACTTGCCGTAGTTCTTCTCGCTCATCAGATCATCCCGGTTGATGCGGCCAAAGAGATGGGCCGCCGAGCTGACCACCACGATGCGGCTGGGCGAGCTCTGCTTGAGCCGATCCAGCAGCAGGTTCGTGAGCAGAAAGTGGCCCAAATGATTGACGCCCAGCTGCTGCTCGTAGCCGTCGGCGGTGAGGGTCCGGGGACAGGCCATCACCCCAGCATTGTTGATCAACAGATCCAGCTTGGTCTCCTCCGCCTTGAAGCGCTCCACAAAGTTCCGCACCGACTGCAGGGATCCCAAATCCAGAGTCCTGTTGAACAGCTGCTGATTGTGACTGCGATCCATGATCTCCAGGCGGGCGGCCTCACAGCGTCCGGGATCGCGGCAGGCCATGTAGATGCGGGCCCCTCGCTTGGCCAGCTCCAGGACGGTCTCCTTCCCAATGCCCGTGTTGCAGCCGGTGACGATTACCACCTTGCCATCGATCCTATTGGCCTTGCGGTAGACGGGGCCCTGGATGCACTTGCGCAGCAGCCACATGATGGCCGCGGTGCAGAGAACAATCAGGAGTAGGAGCACTACCCAAGCCCAGAAGCCGTGGAAGCAGAGGGTCTTCTCGCTTGCCTCGCCCGTGGGATCGAAGCCGGCCGGAAATCCTGAGGATCCTGTTGGTGTTGCTCCTGATCCTGCTCCTGGCCGCGTGACAGCCTCCGACATAGCTGGAAGAAACGATCAGGAACGGTTTCTCTCTGGGATTTGCGACGCTTTTCTTGGAGCTTTTGAGATTCTGCAGAAAAGGAAGAGCGAAACGAAAGAAAGTCTGTTAGTGGTTAACTTGGCCCAGAAAGGGAGGAGGGGCTACGAACTACTATTACCCAAGGGGTAAGGGGTTCCAATGACCCCGAAATCTTGAGCTTGCACCTGACCAACTGGTTTTCAACTTGACTTAGTATCTGGTAAATGCATCCAACCTCCAAGTGCAATTATATTCCATGTGGCTTTGATTGGACTTTGAGTGGTTGAGCAGGGGCGTGCAGTACAAAGTTCAAGCATTAAATTCAAGGTCTAGACTCTGTAGAGACTTGTAGATACTTGGTTCTATATAGTTTTAATATCTTTATTCTTTTAAAAACATTATTTTAAAGGGTGTATTTACTTTAAAGCCGTATACATTGATACATGATACTGTCCGCGTGCCGGTAGAGGCTGGGCAGTGAAGTGTACAAAGTTCAAGCACTAAATTCAAGGTCTAGACTCTAGAGACTCGTAGATACATGGTTCTATATAGTTTTAATATCTTTATTCGTTTAAATACATTATTTAAAAGGTTTTTTTTTACTTTAAAACAGTGGTGACCAGTCAATTCATTGATATGTTAACATTAACATACTGTCTGTGTGCCGGTAGAGGCTGGGCACTAAAGTTTTACTTCTTTAAATTCAGTAAAACTAAAGTTTTGAATGAATTATTTAGGATATATGAATTTAAGAATACACTTTAATTATTACAGTTAATTTCCTATTACATCAAATATTTCCCATTCATAAATACATTAACCGATTTCTAAATTTGCAATCTTATCGAATTTAATTGATCGAAATGCCTTAAAGTCGGTCATAAGAACTTTCACTGTTGGTAATGGAATTAACACCTGCAGTTTATGGAGCGCTTGGCCAAAGCCTTGTATATGGTAAAAACACCATAGTATTTGGTCAATTTGAATAATTAAAATTAAACACTTAAGCAGATGTCCCATTTCTCGGCGTTCAGCTGACAATTTTGACATTCTTTAAGCGTGAATTACCCAACTTTCTTTTATACGTCGAGTGACTGACTGTTCCCTGCCCAAAAAACGTACTACGACTAAAGTGGTGGCAGCGGTTACTTACCAATCCGAGTTGTGGCCTTTATAGCGCTCTGCAAACAATGCTGGGAACTGATGCTCCGCTTAAAGTCAGGTGCCGATTTCGCACATTTCCAGGGGGGTGAGTTTGCCCGATCTGTTAGCAGGATAGTACTTGGCGTTACTTGGTTACTTGGTAACTGGGTCAGTAGTCGGTGGTGCCGCGTGTCCAAGCAACTCGCGCGATCTTGGCCAACTGACTGGCGGCGAGTCCACGCCTGACTTGGAGCCGCTCCAACGCCGCCGCTCCGTGTTAACGCGTCAAAAATAACCTGAAAAAATTATTTCAAAGCGTCTGTTATTAACATGACGCTCCGCTGCTGCTGCTGTTGTTGTCGCTGTCACTGCTGTTGCATGTGCTCTAGGGTGGACCTCGTCGCCTGGTTCTCAATTAAGTTAACCTGAGAATTACCTTATTGCTTGATAAAAGTTCTATTCTTTACGGAAATCTAAATAATATTTTTAATGATTTGCAACTTTAACAAAAACTAAGTATTAAATAAATTTTAATAAGCGTCTGGCCTGCTCCAAGTTAAAAAGCAGAATGAATATTTATTCAAATATGTAGTTGTTTTTTTTTATAGACAATCTAATAATACATACTTTATATGTATGTAGTTATGTACATATTTACTATACATTTCTTATCTGCTTCTTATAGCAATCATCATACGGCTATGGACAAAATAATAGAACATAGAATTATTTCGATTTTCGTTTAATTATCTCGTTACATGTCGTAAGCTCTTTCTCAATGATTTAATGTGTAAAAAAGTTGATATAGTAATATTATTTTTCTCCAAATATCTTTTTAAAATATATTCTTTTGAAAATATAAATAAATTTAAATTTATATTATTATAAATAAAAAGGTACTCTTATTTTAGCTGCATCTGTACTTAAATATCTCCTTTTTCCGTGCTCATGATAGTTCAATCAATTTTGACCTCTGCAAACTGATAACACATTTAAACTCGACCTCCTTTCGAAATTGTTGGACTACCCAAGTAAGCTTTGACTTTTTGGAATTGGTTTACGTATACGTAATTTGAAGAATTTTACGTATACGAAATTTTGCTTTAAGACTAAAAAAATAAATTTTATAAAATGAAAAATAAGAAAAAATTCATAAAAATAGAATGTAATAAGTTCGGTTTTGGGTCCGTCTCTAGAGAAGGTTCACTCTAACGGGTTAAAGCGCCTTCTCGGCCGGCCGCGGCGGCGTCTCTGCAGCTGTTGGCTTACCAAAGAAGAAGAGCAACTTACCGCCGTCGCTTGGCTTCAATTTCATTTCTTACCAATTTGCCTTTCGCCTTTCGTCGCTGCCTTTTTTTGTGTCCAACTTTCACTGCAAACGCTTGTATTTTTATTTATTTCTTTTTCTCTTTTTTGTTGCCGCCGCCTCTTGTCTTTCGGCTCGTTTGTTTTGCTCCCTCGTTCTTCCAAGTCCGAGCTCGCTTCAGTGGTGGCCTCTGGCCCCCCTTGTCCCCTGTCTTTGGCATTCCAATAAAACAGAAAGAGAAATACGGGAGGGCATGTGGATCAGACGGAGATCACTGACCCCACCAAGGCCAAGAGACTTTGTAATATTCACTCATTTTTCACCTGCCACTTAAGCCTGCACTCTGACACTTACATTAAGTAAACAACGGAAGGTGCAATAAAAAAATACAAAAGGAAATCGTCTGTGGGAAATTCCCTTGAGAGAAAAAAATCAATAAGCGGCGTTAATCGAAGGCAGGACCTGCCGGAGTTGAATGTCCTTGACACAGGCCAAAAGCCAAGATGCAGGGGTCACAGGACTAAAACCGGCTTACTGTTCCTTCTTATTCCTTTCATCAGGCTACGTGTCTCCCCACACGTTTAAAATTGGGCAAAGAGAGAGAGAGTCAAGGAGAGAGCCAACGCGGGGTGAAAAGTAGAACGATGAGAGAGCAGGAAGGAGAGTCATGGACGTGGAAAACGTCCTGTTATAAAAAGGGGTCGTTAACTTGCCCACAGAATAACTAATTTATGAAACTTTTAATTACTTGCAGTTTTTAATAAGGAAAAAGAAGAAATTTTGCTCAAATGTGAAGATTTCCTGATTTTATAGTGAATAAAATATAATATAAAATATAATAAAATTGAATAAAATAGTAGAAGAGCCTGGTAATTAAATTTCCTTTAATTTTTCTTTATAGAATTACATATTTTTGTCCAAAATTAGAGGTTTCTTTTTAGGGGGTTGTGTAGGGTCCTCGTCCTCCCTTTTCGACAACCCACTACGCTTATGACGGGGGAGTTGGGAGAGCACGTGAGAGTTACTTTGAGAGCGCAGGAGAGAGAGCGCCACTTTGACTAGGTCAGGATAACGCCGCGTTTCGTTGCCCTTCTCCTATCCTCCGGCCCTTCGGCGCATTGTTTAATCGATGAGCAGAGCAAACGCTGCGCTGTCACTCCCCTTTTTTCTGCCGCCGCCGCCGTCCTTAGCGCAATCCTGGCTCTCTCTTTGTTTCCATCTCTTTCCGGCGAATTTTTTGGGAATTTTCCACTGAGTTTTTGGGCTCGCGGGGCGGGCAGAAATTTTTCGATTGAGGACATTAATTCAATTCCTGATTGAGCGAAGCACTCGTATATTTCAATGAGCTCAGCAAGAAATCGGATAACGAGGGGCGCGTGACAGTGAAGTCCCAAGTCATAATAATGAGAAATCGTTAAGGACTTGAAATCGATGGAAAGTATGTCCAATAGCAAGGAAAAGATAAATTATCAATTAGTTGCATACTTTCGGACGCCTTTTTAATTGATTTCAAACATTTTTGCAATTTCTTTGGCAGCCCTGTAAAATTTTATTTACAATTAATTTTAGACCTACATATATTTCATTACTTTTTGGATTATTTATATAATACATAAAGTATAATACATAAGTCATAATAATGAGAAATCGTTAAGGATTTGAAATCGATGGAAAGTATGTCCAATAGCAAGCTCCGAAGTGTAAGGAAAAGATAAATTATCAATTAGTTGCATACTTTCGAGCGCCTTTTTAATTGATTTCAAAAATCTTTGCAATTTCTTTGGCAACCCTGTACAATTTGATTTACAATTAATTTTAGACTTACATTTATTTCACTACTTTTTGCATTATTTATTTAATACATAAAGTATAATCTTCTGGAACTACTGTAGCCACTGTGTGCCCCACTGGAAGCTCCTTTTGTCCTCGCTGCCGCGCACATCCTTGCGCTTATCCTCGTTGTCCGCACTTAAGTGAGCTTATCTCGTTTTCCACTTTCCGTTCGCCGGTCGCTAATTCTCGCGCAGGACGTGACATGGCATCATGGTTAAGGCGGGTCGTCCTCAGCTGCCAGGCTGCTGCTCCTCCTCCTTCTCTTTCCTTCCTTAATGCCCGATTTATCGCGGTGACGTCAATGGACAGACTTTCGGGGTTAGGGTTATGCAACTCACCTTGATCTTGGGAGCTAAACAACAGATCGCGGGTAAACACTTTGGGCTGCCAAAAAGAGACAAACACGAGGAACACGTAAACAACCTCTTAAAAAAAAACAAAAAACATTTAAAAAGTCGGAGCAAAGATCAAACAAAATTGGAAGAAATTTGATGAATGAATAATGAATTATGTAATAATAAGTTTTAGAAGAGGCAAATTATATGAGAGACAAGGGCTATGTCAAGAAAAAACCCTGCTTTTGAACCTTTTTGAATACAAAATATTTCAATAATATTTACAACCGCACAATGAACAATCATTCAAGTTCAGAACTTCAATGTAAACATTAGATAATTACCAAAACTGACCAACCGCAAAATATCGAATTAATCACAATAACAAACATCGACTTGACGTCGTCATTGTGTCGCATCCATAAGAGGATCGAACTGGAAATTGTTCAGCAATTGAATGCGGCACGCGCAAAGCACGAAAACACGAAAGCACAAAGCACAAAAGCAGGCTGCCAGGGGGGGCAGCAAGGGGTTAATTCCAATGAAAAACCTGTTGCCTCGCATAAGCATAAAAAACACAATGGTTCTTCGTTTCTCCCCCTTCCCAGAATCCCCCCAGCTTCGAGTGATTCGTAAATTAGCAAAATAGAAAAAAAAAAGAGGAACGTATCGTGGAATAGCAAAAACAGAACCAGTGAGAACCAAACAAAAGCAATAACAATAAATGCAAAAGGGCCAGAGACAAATACGCGATAAGTATACACACAAGGAGAATAAAAACAACTTGAAGATAGGAAGAGAATCTTCCGAAGAACGAAGACCGAATCTCACAACATTTTCAATTTATTGAATTTTGATTTGAAAAGTTTCAAGAATATATTCTTTAAGCTGAGTGATTAATAAGCATAGAAACCTTTTCGACGGACAAACGGACAAAACGTGCTTTCTGATAAAAATATTAATAACAACTTGAGGATAGGAAGAGAATCTTCCGAAGAACGAAGACCGAATCTCACAAAATTTTGTTTTTATTGAATTTTGATTTGAAAAGATTCAAGAATACATCTTTCAAGCTGAGTGATCAATTAGCATAGAAACCTTTTCGACGGACAAACGGACAAATAATAATACCCTCAAGAAGGGTAATGTATGTAAGTACAAAAGAAGAATTAACAACTACTTAAAACAATAGCACTAAAAGCACTACAAGGACCATGTTAAGAACAAAGAACAAAAAAATAAGTGAATGCAACAGAGCAAAAAATAGCAGAAGAAGCTTTTGATAAATACCAAAGCAAAACAACAAATATGATGGACATTTTAAGATAAAGCACATGTAAACCGTGTCAAGGTCTTTACATAGTATTATTTAAAAAACCATTACAATTATGTTTTCATGTTTATGTTCATAATGAATATAAAAATAATCAAACTATAGCTGGCTTTTCGAAAATAAACCCATGACCAGCTCAATGTGCTGTTATTATGGTTTTGACGATGTGACGAGTGACCTGTTTATGCTGACAATGCGAAATAAAAGTGGGAAATGGAAAATGGAAAACGCAAAATAGGGGGGATGGTGGCGTCTTGTTCAATTGGCATTGGCAGAAGAAGGAATTGCACAACCACAGAGCCCCACACAGTTTGTGATATAACCGATGACAGTGGGGGGGTTGGCATCGCATTACTTTTCAACGGAATCAGAACCAACTGACTAATTGTATCATCATCTGTACATCAATATGTAATAACTATACTTATGATTGCCTGTGAAATATAATCAGGGAAAGATAATAAGGACTTATAAAATATATTAAAAATACCCAAAGGTAGTACAGTACAGGTAGGAAGTACAGTAAATCATGAGATCCGACATTTATGAAAGCATAACATAACATTTGTTGCCTATCTGCGATATTACGCCCCGATATCTTTCCGGCTCAACTGCGTAGCCGCATTTACAGCCCATCATGTGAACTTGAAAATCTGCCGCATCGCCATCACAGGCGGCGGGCGGCAGAACCGCCTCGAACTGGTTACCGAGAGCCACCCAGAATATATAGAGTAAAATCAAAAATATATATCACAGATAAGAGGAGAACTGACTCTGATCTGGGGAGTGGGGGGATAAACAAACAAGAAAAACAAAAGCAGAGATAGCGGGAAAAACAAAGTAAGTAGTCTGATTGATTTCGTAATCAAAAGAGATGATGATGTCGCTGCAAATTATGGTATTATTTTTAATATCTATTCGTAGTCTTTCAAGAAGAAGAATTACATGTACATTCAAGAAGAATTACATGTGTATAATTATAGAATAAGATGTTTTTAGACTCTAGATTCTAGAATAATCAAACCTCTTTGCCTCTTCCTAAAATTCTTTATTATATTTTGTTTATAATATCTCAATTAAACGCTTAAATAATTATTATTATAATAATAATATTATAATAATATAATATAAATTTCATCTAAAATAACATACACCCAAATAAAAATCATCATAGAACCTATACAATTGTTACATGAATTCTATACTCTTGAGTATGAAAAATTTCTAAATAAGATGTTTATTAATTTGATACTACGAAAGTTTTAATTTTATACTCATCTGCACCAATATTTCATAATGATCACTAACGCGACAAACAGAAAAGCACAAAATTCCAGCTAACTCGATATGTTATCGAATTTTTGATATAGGTTCGTATAAAAATAATACTCGAAAATACACAATTGAAACTATAGAGTATAAAAACTAAACTTTTGAGTATACATTTGATATTTTGAAGTATAAAATCTATACCAAACTCGTTATACTGCTTGAGTATACTTTTAAGACAACGCGTAGAAAGGTTAAACTCTTGTTTTTTTTTTTTGGGTGTAGTATACACTTTGTGGAATACAACTTTTACCCTTTGATTGGTTCCTTAATTGAATTTGAATCGCTGCAAAAAGTTTTCATAAAATTTTCATGCGAACATCTATCTACGTAGCGCAGTTGCCGGGATTTTGTGTGTGTGCCATAGAGAAGCCCCCCCATCGCCCACATCCCCGCCCCTTTTGCAATATGACACATGCCAAATTGTTTCAGGCAATTCAATTCGTCGCTGCCGCTACCGATGCTGCTGCGTTCAAAGGTCAAGGTTGCTGCGGCCCTGCCCGTGTGCCCTATATGCGGGTTTAGGTATAGGTGATTTGTTGTGAGAATTGTAACAATAAAATAAAATGAAATATAATAATAAAATAAATATAAAATAAATAATAATAAAATTTCTAACTTTAATTAAACTAAATTGAAATTTAAAAAAAAAATCAAATATATATTAACTTAAGTTTTTGCTTCCTTTTCTTGCTGTGTGTAAATATTCGAAAGATCACTGTACCTTGGACCGTTAGCCGATCTCGGTTATTGTTTTTTTCATTGATTCTCTTTCCTTTCCTGCTCTGCTCTTCATCTTCTGCTTCCGCATACCTGGCGGTCAGCGTAGTGTAATGTGCGAGCGAGACTGGCGGGACCGTGGGTGAGAGTGGGTCTAATTGCGGCAGAATTCGGTGGCCTTTCCCTTCCTCCCTCCCACCCACTCCGCCACCGTAAAACGCATTTTCTGCGCACTTGGCTGCAGTTTCAGTTTCTCTTTCTCTTCGCCCTCTGTCACTCCCACTGCCTGACATTTAAAATGAATTCGCGTGCAAATAAAATTACAGTTTTTTGATTTTCGTTTCGCATATACTTTTTGTTACTTTTTATTTAGTTTCTTTTGTTTCGTTTGCTGTGTATGTTTGTGTAATTACAAAATTACTAACTAAGAAAAAAAATGTAAAACTAAAAAAAAATGAAAATATAACTCATGACATTAACGGTTATTGTTGCTTAAAAGTAGCTGTCTAGGTACAATTTGTTGTATATATATTTTAGTATTTGTATATATTTTATATATTTCATTACGATATAACATTAAGTCTGTTTTCAGCTGCTTCGTTTGTTGCTTTATTTATTTTACTCATCGTCACTACGTGGACTGCCGTCCACAGTGATTTTTTATTTATTTTTATTTTTTTGTTCGCATTGCTTAAAAAGTATATTGTCAATTGCGCTTTTGTAATTATGCAATTACAGGTGTAAAAATAAACACAAAATTAAGTGATATAAATTCCTTGGTTCTTTTTATTTTTGTTTTGTTATTTTCTTAATTGTTTTGTTATTTTTTGTGGTCTTTGTTATACAATGCAATTTGGCAGTTGCAGTTGCAAATTTGTCGGGTAAATTTCAGAAAAAAATGTTTACAAAAAAATGTTTGTTTGTTTTTGGTTCTATATCTCCTTGCGCACCACAGTCTCGGTGCTCATCGTCACTACGTGGACTGTTCTATGTTTGGAAGCCGTGGCATACATACAATATAATTAATATAATTATACAATGAGGGGTAGACTTTAAATGGTATTCATAAGGGTTAATATATATTTAAATAGTTTGCATATGTACACCGAATTTAATATATTATATAATATGTATTTTTTATTCAAATCATTGCCACTAACAACAACTCGTCACGCCAACTTGCGGCCAACTTACGGCTTTGTCGAAGAACTTCCTTCAAAGTAAAGCGGCTTAACTTAAGTACCCATACCCCCTAGGCTGCGCCCCTGCTTTCCTTTCCTTTCCTTTCTTCCTTTTTCCTCACTTACACGTTCTCCCAGTCTCTCCTCTCTCTCTCGCTTTCTTTCTCTTGCGACCTAGTTTTTAAATAGCCAGCTCTGCTGCATTTCATATCCATCCCGCTCGCACTGCTTTATCCTGGCGACGAGGTGCAGCGTCGCAGTCGCATCTTTAACCGGCTGCTGGCACTGCCAATGCTGCTGCTGCGTCGACGCCGACCACTGCTGCTGCCGGTGAGTTGTTCCATGGAGCAGCTGTCCCCCTCTGCCGAGGCCTCTGCTTCGTCCTCTGCCGCTGCGCTGCTATTTGGAGCCAGGAGTTTGCAGTAACGCCGGAAGCGTCGCCCCAGCCGACTGACCATGCCTGCTCTGCCGGCAAACGAGCTGCTGTCAGCTGCTGCCGTCTCCTTTTCGCCCAGGAATTTCGCCGCCTCTCGTCGTCCTTCGTGGCTAGAGGATCTAGCTGACTCCTTTTCGCATGACGACGATGATCTCTTTGCTGCTGTCGATGATTTCTCTTCTGCTTCTCTGGAAGAACTAGCGGCATCACGTTTCTCTCCCGACTCGTTGTTGTTGTTGTTGCTGAGGAGTGCAACGTTGCTGCTACTGGCATCGTTGTTGTTGTCGTAGTTGTTGTTGTTGCTATTGTGATTGCTGCTTTTGTGATAGCGCTGCCCTCATGACCGTTTACCGCTATCCTTGCGGAACGATTTGCGCAGCTTATCGACGAGTCGCAAATGGAATTTAGTATAATCATTGGAGGACTCCTGCTGCTGTTGTTGCTGCTGCTGCTGACGTTGTTGCTGGCTTTGGACTGCGGCTTGACGTTCAAGCGCGGAGGCTGTGTTTGAGCGGCTGGGCGGACTGGAGCGCGTGGGCGACACAATTTGCTGCATAGAGCCGTGGGAGCTGCGCGACGCGTTGCGCGGAAATGCGCGTGAACTGTGACATCGCTGCATCTGCATTCTGTGGGCGTTTGACCCGCCCAGTTGACCGTGCGATGGTGAGGTGGCAAAACTCTCCGATTTGCATTCCGACACCTTGCGGCGACGCTGCTGCTGCTGCTGTTGCTGCGATTGCGGCTGCGACGGCGTACCGAGAGCGGTGGCCAGCGCTGTGGTACCGTTACTACTGGCATTCGAACACTCCGATGTCTTGCGGGAGCGCGTGTCCTTGTAGATGTCATAGTTGTTCTTCATAACGGGCATCATGAACGCCATCTCGATCACTTTATTTTTTGGTCTTCTTCTTTAGCTATCCCTTGATCTTTCTTTCTCTCGCTTTCTTCCTCACCGTTTGTCGAATGGGAAACACAAAACAAAAATAAAGAAACTCGACTGTTTTTCGTATTTTCCGTTTTGCCGCCTTGCGTGTTTGCCGTTGAACTCAATGCTCTCGTTTCGTTTTTGTTTTGTTCTTCTTTTTTTTCTTGACTTTTCTTTCGCTGCGCGCACCTTTACCGTCCGATGGCTCTGTTCGGTTTGACGCCGTCTCCGCTTGTGCCGCCTCTACTTATACGCTAGCCGGTTGGCGGGAGAGTGCACAGAGAGAAAAACAAGGGGATTATCTCATTCAACTCAGTCTTCAAAGCAAAAAAAAAAGATTTTAAAAAAAAATCACTCATACGCACTGTTGACTTTTTGAAGACATTTGATTTTCGAATGCCATAAACTTATTTAAATCCTTTGTTTAAAACAATAACGTTTGTAAAAAATATATTAGTATTTAAATTTTGCTAAACAAAAACTCAAGCTGTCATACGTGTCGTATGCGCAATTTATATTTAAACTTAGAAGGCAGGTGGAGCAAGGCCAAAAATGTAAAATAAAATATTAAATTATTATTACATTATTTAAAAAAGAGTTATTAATCTTGATTTCCATATATTCGTAAGCATACACACTTCTATATAGGAAATAATCAACATTTATTTATACCTAAATAGCAGTTATTATTATTTTATTATGGTTAAATATATGGTTTTATTGTTTATATGAGTTTTTATATTTTAAATTAGTTCCAACTTTCCCTCTGTGTACGGGGGTTGGAAGTGGCTCTCTCACTCTCTTCCTCCCATTAAAGAGAGCGCGCCGTCGCAGTAAGAGAGCACGTGGGTGTATTGGTGTTTGCTCTCAGTGCAGCACGTTTACACGAGACGTTTGAACGCGAACAGCCCATAAATAAAATAACCTAAACCACACAATTTACATAATATTCATAGAAATATTTTCTATTTAGGTAATTTTTACTCTCTATGGCTTCTAAATGTGCTCAGTATATATAAAAAGGGAGTTACTAGACCTTGTTTTGTTTTCGAAGTATTTTTCAATTCATTGTAATTATTTGTTCGCAAATATAAAGCACGCATGACTAAATCATAGGTCTGATTTAATAGCTTTTAATTATGATATCATCAGCAGTTGGGAAACGGATTTGTGCACAGAGAAAATATTACAAAAATAAAAATACAAATCAAAAATGTAATTGGAGCAAAGAGCTAAATTCCTCTGACCATTATTGCTCAATTAGTGCACAGGAAAAAAAAGAATAGCTTGGAAATGGCAAATAAATTTAATGTTAATATTATATTATTGTATCAAGAATTATTTGTAGTAATTTAAGCCTCTGGAATACTGGATAAAAATACGAAATGTTCTTGTTGAATCAAAATCCCTTAAAAAAGTGTCTAAAAGTATGCTACAAAATGTGAACTTTCCCTTTAAAACCCTTTACAAGCACCCCTGTGGCACCCCTGAATTATTATTTAATTTTTCTTTTATTAATTATTTATATTTTTAAATTTAAGAAAAAGCACATCGCTTACCTAGAGTTATTCGCGGTAGTTCGTCAGCGCTTGACGTCGTTGTCGTCGGCGTTATCTCTGAAATCGCAAATATCGACGGCTCTCTGGCTAAGCCCTATAGGCATATGCATGCTATATGGCCCGGTAATCATGATCGATGGGCAACGGTGGGGCTCTGGCTAGGCCCGGGATTACGATGAGAGTCCACCAAGGAAGTCGCATGCAAATCGATAAGCCCCCGAATTGTGGGCTCCCAAGACATACACAGTTTTTTTTTTGTTTTTGTTTAAATATGTTTTTCTTTTTGTTTTGTCACTTTAATGAATAGTTTCAATTAATGTTCTGTCTGCTCTCCATCGTCATGAAATCGTTAAATAATGAAAGTGCATATAATATATATATATCTATTAATTTATTAGCTTTTTGTTTTTCTTGCTTTACTTATCATCGTCCGGAATGCATAAATTTCGTTAACAATTTGTTGTCATATTCCTCCTTTAATTTTCTTTTTTGTTTTTGCTTTTCTAAGCTTTCAACTCATTTTACTTCTTTATTTTTCTGTCTTTTAATGTAAATGCATTTTTTAACAACAATTTTTCGTGGTTTCTTCTAAGTTTATATATATAATATATGTTTATATAAAAAAAAGTATTCGAAAACGAAGAGAACTAGATTCTTGGAAAGTGGAAAGGCTGAAGTTAGATGAATATTTGCTTGAAATTATTGTACAATGTTTTAAGATCTTCGTATATATCGTATATCAATATATGTATATATATATTGTTTTGAGTGTGCATTTTGTGCATCAACACTGTTTTTGCTAGCAATAAAAAAAAAATGTTAAAAAAAGGATACAAAAATGGTTTTCTTCTTTTTTTTTTCTTTTGCTGATTTTCACTTTTTTTATAATTTATATTTTGGGGTTTTATTTGATGCATTTTTGTATAATTTACCTATATGTATATGTAAGTTCTCTCCTTAACTTGCATTTAAAATTAATTCAATGTTTATTATTTGCTTAAGTTTTTGCTTCAATTCAATGAATGTCCGTTGTCCGCTAAGTTTCAATTCGAGTTTTATTTTAGGAATTTCAAAGACTAGCTAAGGGGGGGCTTGATGCAGTGAGGAGAGATCTAGGTTTAGATCGTATTCATATCGAAAAATAACAAAAACATGTATACTTCTCGAATGGTGTGTGAGTGGTGTGTGTGCTGGCAGTTTGTTGGCTATAATAATAATATTATTTCTTAAGAATCCCTTAAAAAAAAGGAAATAAATAAATAAAATAAAAAAGAACATTTATCGAATACTGGGTAATATAATTTAGACTTACTTATGTACAAACTCTGGCTAAAAACTAACTAACCAACGCTTCAACTGAACTATATAAGGGCTACGATTACAACTCGTTAAAAAATATAAACAGGGGTGCCACAGAAATCGCTTACAGGCTTTGAATTAATTAAAAATGCATCAAAAAAGTATGCACTAAAATTTGTAGCATACTTTTTGGCGCTTATTTCAAGAGATTTCAAACCCACACTCCCATTTCCATGGCATTCCTGAATATATAGCTACAAGGAATATATCCACACAACACACACACTAAGGGGGCGGGGGGAGATTTGTCTGAGCTAGTTAACAAAAACTACACACGCACAACAAATACACACACACACACACACACCGAGAGACTTACAGCCTAGAGTCCGACCGGATCTACATATCTGAGATCACATTATTATTAGTTTAAATTGCCAGCGAAAAGTTTCGAAAGTTTCTAGGGAAAACGATCAGGATTGCTATATAGTGTGTCGAGTGGTTTTTCATTTGGTAATCGTAATTGTTGCTATCAAAAAAATTACACCTAACCATGTACATTCATGAGCTATATGGTATCGAGTATCGTATGCATATTTATCGTTATCGTTAGCGTTAATCGTTAATCGTTAATCGTTAATCGTTACCGTTATCGTATGTTTATGTAATCAGTATAGAGAGTTTAACTAATCGAGTCGAAAGTGTATACGACGACGCATCATTGTCCCACCGCTTCCGCTTCCGCTTTCGTTATCGTTATCGTTATCGCTTTCTCGATTGCACTTCCGCTTCCGCACGTTTAACAACCACTCGGCTTGAGGTACATTAAGGATATAGGCCAGGAAGGAGAGCCCTTAGCTTAGTGACGCCACTTACATATTTAGAGATAGGTTTATGGAGATCTGCAGATCATCGTCGGCTTACTTTCTATCGGGGAATTTGCGATTGCGAGGACTCGAACCGGTGTCGCGGCGGGGGAACTCCTCGTGCTGGTAAGAAAAATAGAGAAAATAACAGATATTATTAGTTATGGATATTTATTATTATTTTAGATTATTTTTCCCAAAAAACCTTTTTTTTATAGAAGACTTTTCAGAAATCATTTTGTTTCCATAAAAACACAAATTTGGATGCTTAAAAGCAGGCAATACTTGTTTTTTTAATCTTTGAAATATGAAATCCTTTGAAAGAGGAACTTTGAATATTCTTTTAACATATTTTCTGTGCTTTTTAAATTATTTTACTTTACTTTTAATTGAAGGCTGTTCCAGAAACCATTTCCTTTTTTTTTTTTACTCAAATTTGGTGCCTAAAAGCAGGCGAATTATTATTTTCAGTGTCAAGCAAGGCTATTGTCTTCTTTTATAAACTTTAAATATGTTTTTTACATATTTCCTATGCTTCTTAAATACTTTTAGTTCAGGTTAAATAGAAAAATGTTGCAGAAACCACTTTCTTTCTTTGAAAACTTAAATTTTTATGCCTAAAAGCAGGCAATACATTTTCTTTTAATTTTTTTCCTGCACTTTAAGTATTTTTCAAATATATTTTTGGGATTTTCAGGATGAGAAATAGACCGAAACTCACCCTGGTAATAACGCCACCCTTGTTGTTGCCGCTATGACGCACCATCTGATCCTCCTCGCCATAGATCCTGGAAGAGATTATGATATATTATAGAGATTTTCCCTTGGTTTCTTAGCTAGATCCACTCACCGTCCATCCGCGTGTGTGTGGGCTTCCGGCTCGAGCAGTGGCAACATGTCCTCGCCATGCTGCAGCAGCTCCACCGAGGCCAGGGACTCGCTGCCCGTACCAGTTCCAGTGCCCGTGCTCGGACCCGTTTCGGTGCCCGTTCCCGTGCCCGTGCTGGTATCCCCTGCTCCAGACTCTACGCGCTCCGCCTCGTGGCACTCGCACTGGCAGTCCTCCGGTTTCACGTAGTTGTAGTGCAGCTTGTCGCCACCATCGGTGGTCGTCTTCTGGTGCTGCTGCTGCTGCTGCTGCTGGTTCTGGCCATGATGATGATGGTGATGATGGTGACCGGAGCCGGAACGGTGATGGCTGCCGCCGCAGGCGGATGAGGAACTGGTGGTGGCCGCCACGGCAGTGACGGCAGCGCCGCTACTGGCACTACTGGCCAGCGTCTCCTTGGGCAGTGTGGTGATCCGCTTGGCCGGCTTCCTCTTCTCCGGGATGTTCTCAAAGTCGATCCAATGGCCGGAGAGCTTCCTCTGTGTGGAGGCCTTCGGTTTGGGCTCCTCCAGGGTGGCCGAGGAGGAGGAG
>VNJO01008541.1:0-37487 GCA_008042535.1 Drosophila tani | reverse complement strand
CCAATACTCCAGCGGATCTGCTTCTCGCGATGCATTCTGCTGCTCAAAATATTGACGCAGCTCAATTATTGCATCCGATCGAATTGTCTTTGGTTTTTGCTTAACTTTTGTTGTCATAAAACTATATGGATCACTAGCGTTTTCTTTTTCATCGATCGGCGTATGAAGATACGTAGATAGTATATTGCTTTTTTGCACATTTTTCAATACAGACGCAACTTCCCAGCAAGCAATTTGAGTGTTTTCTGACGGTTTTCTGATGCTTTTTTCTGAGCATTTACAGTCATATAGTGTGCGAAAAAGTGTCCGGAAAGAGTGTTTTTTTCTTTGAAAACGGTCGCACTTTAAGAGGCAATTGACACAGAAAGCCCTCAGAAAAGGCACAAAAAAGTACCCTTTTTAGGCACTTAAATTTCTACGAAAAAGGCTCTTTTCAGACTCTTTTTCGTTTGAACAAGAATTGAAAAAATATAAATTTTTACACTTTTTATAATTAAAATTTATTTTACTCAAAAATTAACAAGATACTTCGGAATAAAAATTAAAAAAAAAAACATATGTTCAAGAACACGTCCGACTTTTACTTGCGTATTGCACAAACTAAGTAATTTTGTGCACTTTAAATCATCTTTCTTATCGCAAAAATCTGCATTCCGTTATTTTAATCACGTTTTTTACTTTGTTTTTCTTACCATCGTTCAGAATATGATCAGACATAAGAGCGTTTTATGAGCCTATGCTTAGAGAGCACCAAATGTGCTCCGAAAACGCTCTTATTTATGTGCCGACTCAGAAAACACTCTGAAACGAGGCTCTTTTCAGACACACAATTAAGAGCGCTCCTAAATTTGCTTGCTGGGTTCAGTCTCTAATATTTTTGCTGCTTGTTCTGCATTACTTTGCTCGCGAAATCCCTCCTTTTTGAAGCGTGGATCCAGCATAGTCGCCAGTCGCGTACCAGTTCGGGTTTCATAAGGTGCGAGTCTTGCCCTTAGACGAGTTTTGTAGAAAATTGCAAATTTCCACCCCCACAGTTGTTTTCATACCTGGGAGAGCACTGTCCAGCTTAATCATAAGGCCAAGTGTCGTTGGTATAATTAGGTTTACTGTGGTGGATTTAGCAGACGAAGTGTTTAATGTAGCTGCTTCAAAATGGTCCAACACGCTGCATATCTCCTTCATGGAATCAAATTGATACTCGTTTAAGGGCGATGGTGCCTTTGAAGTATTTAAAAGGACTGTTGAAAGGTGTTCCCTTATACAGAGCCATCGCTTTAGCAACGCACTGTTCCAATGTGTTGGAACTTCTTGGATCAGGCTTAATGGCTTTGCAACATTTTGAGCTTTTTTTAAATTGACATAAGCGATTGTGCTCTTTTTAAAATAAGTAACAATGTTTTTCACACATTTCAAAATCGCATTCACTTCGCTTAATGCCAGTGCCTCTTGAAAAATTAAGTTTAAAGTGTGGGCATAGCAACCAATGTGCTTTTTGCTTAATATTTGGCATGCTTTCTTCATTGAAGCTGCGTTATCCGTTACGATGGTCTCAATTTTTTTTTTAAATTTCGAGCTCATTGCATATGTTTTTCAATGTTGTAGCAATATTTTCACTGCAATGGTTTTCCTCGTTAGGCAGTGGCTGTGTTGCAAGCAATGCAGTCTTTAACTCATAATTTTCAACAAAGTTGCACGTGACTGTCAGGAAATGGCAGTTTGCACGGGATGTCCAACCATCAGTTGTTATGGAACAATATTCGATTTTTTTAAGTTTTTCTTTCAAAATAGCCAATTTTTGCTCGTACATATTTTGTACATGTACATGTTGCAATGTTGTCCTGCTTGGTACAACGTATTTTGGATCCACCACATGCATAAGCTTACGAAATCCAAGACCCTCCACAAAGCTAAATGGTAACACGTCTTCTGCCACCATTTCTGAAATAAGAGCATCCAACATCTGTTTCTTGGATGATGTGGGGGCGTACGCATCCGACCGCTTCACAAATTTTGCCATTGTAGGTACGTCTTCTGCAGTATTGTATAATGGGTGTATACGACGTAAATGATCGCTTAAATTTGATGTGTTGCCAGATGTCTTGTACTCCTTTCCGCATAAACGACATTTGGCAAACATTTTATTTTTACACTTTTCAAAGTGTTTCCAAACATCAGAATTTCCTTTGCGCTTCCGATTACTGCTGGACGAGGCATCAGCTGATTCCTCGGCGCACAAAGCAGAATCAGAAGAAGAAGCAGCGTTGACTTTGTCTAAAACGCAATAGATTTGTAATAATATACACTGCTGCTTTTAAGGTTTTTACTTACTTGATGTGCACAAAAACTTATCCATTATATATACAGAAGAACCGCCAATTATTGCTGTAAGAAACTATTACCAAAAAAATGAATTTATAAAATTATACACATTTTTAACTCAACAAACACTTACGCGTAGCTTGAAGCGTCACCATGCAGAGGGCTGCCAACTCAGCCACTCAGAACTAGCCACTTTTTGAGCGGGTTGCTTTTTTTTTTCAAAATGATCTAGCCACTTCTAGCCATTTCGTTTATTTGCACTTTGGAACACAAATTTCGGTTTGATAATGCTGCGTTTAACCAAATTGACTTTTTTTTTTTTTTTTTTGCTTATTAATCAAATTTTGTCGTATTTCAACTAATGATAATTGTAAAAATGGACCCAAAAAATCTGGCAGCACTGATGCAGTGAAGCAACCGATATATCGATGTTCAATTTTTAACATCGATACATCGGACCATTTTGAAAACTTCGATACTATCGATAGTAACATCGATAGTTTTGCAGCCCTAAGCTGCACCTCAGCATTCCTGAAAATCTCAGACGATATACGTGAACATGCAGACAAATCTAATATGGCGCTTCTAGTACTTGTTGACTATAGTAAAGCCTTCTACTCTGTTAATCATGGAGTTTTGTGTACAAAATCGAAAACTCTGTTCAATTTCTCGACAACTGCTGTTAAACTTATGATCTCGTTGTTATGTCAAAACATTATAAAATCAAACATCTCGGCGATATCTACGCATACGGCTATACGGCCTACTCTAAATGCCATTAGTGGATTTAAATAATCGGGTCCGTTTAGCATAAAATCGTTTAGTGATTTGCCGTGGCTCTTTGCAGCTGCGCCCCAAACTAATCTTACTTTATTTGGCTTATTTGGATTTAGCGCGATGAAGATAGGGAGATACCATACGATATTTCTTCCGTCTGCTATTTTTTCGGGTTCATGTTTGGACGCAAAGTCCTTTTTTACTAGATTGTCGACTTGGTCTTGTATTTATACCCGGTACCCAAAGGTAAAAGGGAATTATAAGTTAGTTCCAACCGAGAATGTATGTAACAGGCAGAAGGAGGCATCTCCGACCCCATAAAGTATCAATATTCTTGATCAGCATCACCAGCCGAGTCGATTTAGCCATGTCCGTCTGTCCGTTCGTGTGAAACAACAGATCTCAGAGACTATAAGAGCTAGAGTTACCAAATTTGGTGACAACATTGGCATCTGTTGCACGCAGATCAAGTTTCTTTTAAAATTTGGCCACACCCACTTGCGCCCTCAAAAATCTTAAAAAACGTTAAATAAGCTATATTCGTTATTTTCGGGTTAAAGTTAATAAATACAATAAATAAATAAGATAGAGCGGACGTTTCCTGTAAATTTCAGTAAAATCGGATGATAAACATGGGAGATATAAGCAATAAGGTTAGAATTTTAACACACCGCCCTAAGGCACTGCTGTTGCAAGCTATAGCCGACAGGTGGCGCATTCGAGCCTTGGCCGTGCGATATAATGGTGCCAACCGCAGAATAAATGACAAAAGAATATAGCAAGATAACAAAAATAACATAATTCATTTTTTTACTCCGATCGAGCGGGTTTTTAGGTGCTCCTATAAAATTTATCATTCATATTTAAGTATCACATTAAATTGTTTAGGTCGGGAGCTAATTCGAGAGGCGATTTTAAATTGCCTATTAGTGTGAAGCGCAAACGTTTAGGTACCGGGTATCTCACAGTCGAGCACAGTCGACTGTAGCTTACTTACTTTTTTTTTAAATAGATTGGGATCCTTGTTGTTTTTTGTTCGAAGACATTCGAGGTGTTTCAGTGCGGTGGAGTAGCTTTCTGGGAGAATTAAATTCTTATCTCGCCAGAGCAAGCCAATTTTAAAAACGACGTAAGGTAAGCAACCTTTTTGCACGCGTCTCCTATAGCCTATAGCCTTTTCATCGTATTTTGAGTGGAGGTCCCGTGGTGTAACAGGATCTACGTTGAAGCTTTTCCTAATTGCCTTGTCGATTTCACTCGAGTTGCAAACGCAGTGATGAAAAGAATAATAGCTGCTCGCCTTGCATTTGCCTTGAATTGTTCCATCCTAACGAACATTTTGAGGAGATGGGTTCGTTGCATCTTCCTTCACAAATTTTATGGGGAACTGCCACAGTCCAGTTGTTTTAGCCAATTAAAAGCATCGGTTCAGCATTACTATATGAGATTGCTGGCAATCCATGTAGGTGATTGTATCTGGCGCTAAGCTTATTAATATCAACAGTGTTTTGGTAGTGCTATGTGCTTTATAGAGTATACATTGTTGAGCCGCAATTTCCTTTCACTACCCATTTCCGATATTAGCATCTGGGCTCTGAGAGAAGCTTCTTCCGTACGGGTGGTGTCTCCGGTCCACTGCAGGCAAAGTGCTGCGGGCGAAGTGGCAACCTTGGGAAGTTTCAGTATTCCCTCATCGATAAGTGTAACGGATGAGCCCTCATCCAAAAACGCAAAGGTGTTGATCTTTACTTTGTTCCCATATAGTGATATTCCCAGAATTCGAAAATATTGTTCTTCGATGACGCCTGCATATTTTCTGCGTTGGAAAAGCCAGCTACTGAACAGATATTCTCCTACATATTGATGAAGACTGGCCAGTCTGCTGGGTTTACATTGAAAGTCAACAGATTTGCAGGTAATATTTACCGTGCTGATAGTTGGGATGCAGTTTGTCCAAATGATTGGATGGACGTTGCCTGTATCCCATGCTGCTATGCATCTGCTCGATGTATTCCTTTTCAGCTTCTTGTGTTTCTTTTAGCATCGCCATCATCAAGTTATTTGAGTTTGGAGTAACTGGTGCCTTAGTCAGTTTAGTCGGATTGAATTCGTTTTATGATTTTAGGGCGTCCATACTTGGTGGTGGAATGAGCATTGAGCTTGCAGAAAAGGTGCGTTCCAATTCCTGGAGCTGTCCAGAGCTGCGAGTCGAGATTGAGGGAGAATCATCTACGTGATTTCATAGAGCGCAAGTCCAACGTGACTGCGCAATAGTGCTGTCCACTCCCGCGCAGGCGAAGTGGTACCATTCCGTGCAAACGTCGCACTGTACCCAATTTTGAAAGCCGCTTAATAGACGGCTTTTGTTGCACGATCTACAGAGCTTTGTATCTTGCTCCGTAGGCATATTGAAAAGATATTAGTTTATTTCGGCAGAGAAATTTGTTCCTTACTGCGTGTTTGTTTTTCCTTCACTTGACCCTCGCGCAATTTATTACCACAGATTCCTACACATACATGTCCTTTTACACGTGTGTGTGTATGTAGGGCTCTTTGTATGCTGCCGTCTTTTTAAAGAATTGGTAGGCGCGGCAGTTCGGCTAGCTGATTGAAAGGGTTTTGACAAATTTATGTCGCAGTCATTTTATTATAAACTTATATTTTCATAAAAAATGCGCAGATTAAAATAACTGAGCTGTCATTGGGCCATTCTATCCTCAAGTGTTGGCAATTGTCCGTTTCGGTGTTGAGCAGTGTTACCTCCAGTGTTAGGCCATAATAGTGGATTGGCCAGGATCCAGATGGGTAACACTGTTCCCCGCTCAAGTGGCCGTTTGTATTTAAATAACGGCGGTGACAGTTCCTCTTCTTCTTTTGAACGATATTCCAATTAAATTCTTTAACCAGAGGGGCCGCAACATGTACCTCATCACTGATAGACACTGCCTCAAGACAAACCTTGATATTATTGTTAGCATGCTGCTGCGTCTGCATAGCCAGTTGCTTAGAGGCGATCTCACTTAGGAATCTATTATTAAGATCCGAACAAAATATTTCCAGCTCATTGATTTTCTCATTAATCTCATTAATTTTAGAATCGGAATCAGTGACATTGCACCTTAATTTATCACAAAAATGTTGAAAAATTGGTCAGTAATTTAGCCACAACTAGTGATATAAAAGCGAAAAGCAGCATGAAAACATAGATGCTGAGATGCAGCAACTGCCGAAAACCTAGCTGTGTTTATCTGTCACATTTTAAAAGGATTTGGTAATAAAACTATAATTAATTAGTACTAGCTGTCAAAAGTTAATAGGTGCGGTGGAGGGGGCCCTTGAAAAGAGTGAACGCAGAGCAATCCCGCACAATCATGTCCCATCGAAGTAGACTCACCCTCTCTCAAGGGACGGGGGCACTTGAAACACTAAAATTTCTTATGTTCGAAAAATTGTCATCAGAGGACTCTCACCCACGCTCAAGGGACGCGGTTACTTGAAACGGCACACACAAGCATTTATTGTACACGATCATGTCCCATCGAAGGACACTCACTCCCCTGATACAGAATAAATACGAATAAGAATAGAAACAAGTAGAGACATAAAAAATGAAAACGGAAAATATTTGAATCAAACGCCCACAAAGGGTCAGTTGGAAGTCACCTGCGATCGGGTGAGGTCAGGCTATATTTTAGGCAGCATTCACCAGGAGCCAACTGCGGAGTCTCTTTTGGGGACGGGATCTTTTGATCAAGCCCACAATCTTACATTTTTAGGTAGTTAACCCCTGGTGGGCTTTCGAGCCTCAAATTCCTTCTCAAGCTGGAAAACTTCCGAGCCTCCAAAACCCTACTTGCAACTGTTAGACTTCCAAGCCTCCGAAACTCTTTTTATACTGGTAGACTTCCGAGCGTCCAAAACTCCTCTCATACTATTAGACTGCCAGTCCTCCAAAACTCCTGTCTTACTGGTAGACTTCCGATCCTCCAAAACTCTTCTTGTACTGGTTGACTTCAGAACCTCCAAACTTATCTCATACTGATAGACCTCCGAGCCTCCACAACTTTGTCGTTGCATTGAGAATGTCTAGCATACTTTTAGGAGCTCGACGACCTAGAAGAGTTTTGGGTCTCAACCCGCTCTGGTCTCACCCACAGGTGCCGAAGATTTATCCGAGAAGGACTCATTCGGCCGCGAGCCCTGGCGTTCCCGTGCGGCTACACACGGTGTTATCCAGTTCATTTCACAATTGGTAAATTTAAGTATATAAAACCTAAAATACTCTAAACGGCATAAGTCTCGAGCGTTCTACTCTGGGACCGGGTCGGAATCTCTTTGGGCCACCACAACTAGCCAAAATACATTTCAGGGATAAATCCTGGTCAACGCTGCGCTATCTTAGCAACGTCGGACCGTCACAAATTTAAAAAAGGACGGTGCCTATTGTAAAGGGCGCACACAAGCATTTCTTGTGTGCGACTAAGTGTCATCGAAGCAATTTAAAAAGAAACAGAGCGCCCATTACATAGGATGAGTAGTGTGGGGGCAAACAATCGAATTCTTGTGTCTGATCAAAGCTCATCGAAGGATGGGTTAAAACCATGTTAAAAGAGTGTAAAAGTCATAGCGGAAAGACCGAAAAACGATCATCCATAAGTCCTCATCAATAATTTTTCTTTGTAATAAACGCTAACGCTATACCTCTCTTAAAAAAGTATGATTACGGCACCCTTATTTAAAAAAAGGAAGGAAAGAAAAGACCCAGACCAACGTTTAAAAAACGTAGCGTCGCATCCCATCCACTCAAAAGACGGATATTCAATTCAATCGTGCCGCCCGATTGTAGTAGCTCTCTTGAAATCTAGCATAATTATAATAATAATATTCAAATCTTCATAGTATTTACTAGTTCAGTATTTAGATATACTTTTGCATTTCTCAAATTTACTGTATTTAGTTGTCCATTTAATGTAATCGCAAGAACAGCGAATCGTGGACGTTCTCCATTTGCCGACAGCTCAACATTCCATTCATAATATGTCCCCTGTACCAATGTTTGGTTTATATAACAATCCCAACTCTGGAATGTGAGTGGGAGGGTAGCTCCACTCTTACCTCCATTAAACAATTTAAATTTAGTAATGTCACTTAGATCGATGTGGGAATCTTCCAAAATATGCTCTGTATAGCAATTTTATTAGTTCTACTGTCAACTGTTTTAACATACATATCATGTGTATTTCTGAGTTCATGTTTACAATTTAACACAACATTTTTGTAGCTTTTAGCAAATACCATTAGAATCTTTAAAGGTACAGAAAAACTGATATGCCTTCCAGAATGAATATTGTCTCTATCACTCGTCCCAACATTGCGATAAAATATTCCCATTGTCCGACTGAGAAAAAATTCTTGATAGTCGATGAAATTCCATTAAGCCGTGTTCTATCCACTTCACATACATTTACCTCTTATCTTATTTCATTAAAAAATAAGCCATTTTTCATTTCATTTCATTTATTCATATCCTAACGCTACAAGTAAAGACATATTAATTGCGTTAGTCACAACGCTTTTGGAAAAATTTTAAGATAAAATAAGTAAATAATTAAAATATTACTTAAATAATAACAAAATCAAGTTTAGGTTAAGAAAAAAAGCACACATAAAAATACATAAAATAATTTGCATTAATATAAGATAAAAATAAGTTAAAATAAGTTGCAACTATCTTTAAGCTTGCAAAAATTCTTTAGAAATAAACTGAGACGCGCTTCTGATGGTTTTAAGAGCATGCGGTAGATTGTTCCATAGGCGAATAGCGTTAATAAAAACTTTGCCTTCTTGAGCATAAGGTTTTATATCTGGGCATAATAAAGTTTTGTGTTCTTTGCGATTGAGCAGAAAGAAGTTTTAGAAACAAGTAAGATGGTTCACGGGTGCACACAATTTTTTTAAATAAATTAAGGTTTTAAAGTCGACTAGATGAGAAGTATGGTCAGTACAACGGAGCTTAAACACGTAACGGACAATTGAATTACAAGCAATAGTTATTTTTTGCATATCTTGATTGTCGCAATGCCCAAAAATCTCAACTCCCTAAAAAAAGAGTGGGAATTAGAATCGTTCTGGCGACTAGCAAGAACGACTGAGAAGATGAAAGCTGTCTCAGAAGCTCATACGTTCGCCCGGCTGCTTTAGAAATATGTTTGCTCCTGTTAACGTGTTACTAAAGGAGATACCCAGGTTACCAGCAGATTACAAATAATTAATTGGGTTATTGCCAATTAATAAATTTTACAACGCAGTGAATGGAGCATCTAAGTCCCCATAAAGTGTACATATTCTTCTTCTCAGCTTTTGAGCTATCTGAATGAAACTTTGTAGATAGTTTTTCTATTCCCATTAGAATATATGTCGGATCGGGCGAAATCAGACCAATATATATAATAGTTGGCATAGAAACAATCGGGTCAATTAATATAATGTTGGTCTTTTAATCTTTACAGATACATGTCTGCTACGCTTTTTTTAAATATCGCTCGCCTACATCATACGGTTAGACCTATCTATAATATCTTTTTTTTTAATCCTTCGTTCTTGGTTAAAGATACATGCTAAGCAAGGATTTTTGGATCGGCCTACTAGAAGTCCCGAAAATTCGCATATTCCTAAAATTTACATTTAAAATGCAGCTTTGACCAGTCGTTGTCAACCAAACGAATAGGTTGGTGGTTAGAGTGTCAGCTTGCGACCAGGACTCCAGACAGCGGTGGAATATTTTTTTTTTTTTTTATGTATTATTTGTTTTATTTATGTCTTGGTTTATTTTCAGAGCTCAGAAGGTTGGTTCGATCGGTGGGCTTGCTGCCCACATTCTCTAAAATATTTTAAAGAATATTTCTTAGCAGAATAATGGTAGTAAGAAGCGTGCAGGATGCCATTCCAGACCACCAATTCGGCTTCAGGAATCACCATGGTACCCCTGAGCAAGCCCATAGAGTGACGCAACACATTTTGGATGCCTTCGAAAATAGACAATACAGCTCTGCTATCTTTCTGGACGTCAAGGAAGCGTTTGATAGAGTGTGGCATGATGGCCTGCTATTCAAGCTGAAATCTCTCTTGCCAACTGCTGAGTTTCTTCTAATGAAGTCATATCTGCTAGATAGAAATTTCATGGTTGAAGTGAGAGGCGAGAGATAAACCATCAGACGCATAAGAGCTGGCGTACCTCAAGGTTGTGTATTGGGTCCTGTGCTTTACACCCTATACACCTCTGACATGCCAAATCCCAGTGATCCGGGTACCCTCCTGGCAACGTATGCTGACGACACAGCCTTCATTGCTAACTCTTCGTCTCGGATTGAAGCTTCCAGAATGACGCAAAACTTCCTGGAGCTCTACAGCGAGTGGACGAATCGATGGAACATCTGCATTAACGGAAACAAATCTCAACACTGCAACTTCTCCCTAAGGCATCAAATCCTTCCTAGGGTTAGGTTCCAGGACACGCTCATCCCTCAAGCTCCTCAGGCACAGTACCTGGGTCTCATCCTCGACAAGCGGCTCACATGGAGGCAGCACATCACCAAAATTGCAGTCACTTGTCGGAATATGCTTAGGAAGCTCAATTGGATGCTTAGAGGAGGGAGTCAACTAAGTCTAAGTAACAAAGTTCTTCTGTACAAGGCAATAGTGGTCCCTTCAATGACCTATTGCATCCAGATATGGGGTACGGCGTCTGACTCGAACATTATGCGCATGCAAAGGATCCAAAACAGAGCGCTGCGCACAATCACTGCGTGCGTTTTATGTCCTACTGTTAATAAAACAAAAGTGACCCAGTGGCGCAAATGTGGCATCGAGAATCGTTCACATCTGTCATACTTCGAATGCAGTAACTTTACTTTTCTATAAGCTTGACCGCCTTTTCTGCTAGTATACCTTCAAAATCAAATACTTCGAATCAAGCAAGTAGGCGATTAGCTGAGCACACTTCGTGCTGCATTACCATCCTATATATTGTTGCATATAGGATTGTAATGCAGATGCTTTACTGACAGGTATACCACAAATATAGGATTGTAAAGCCAGTGCTTTACTGATTGGTATACCACGTATATAGGATTGTAGTTTTATAGAAACTAAATCCGTTAGAACAATTCACACTTTCAAAACTCACTAAATCGCAATAAAAACCTAAAGAAATTCCTTTTCAAAACACTCCCGACACACACCTTTACATGCAAATAGTAAAGTGACCCAGTCGGACCTTGTAGAACGGGTTGTTCAACAGAACGCATCTGCAATGGTTCTCTATGCCGCCAATTCTAGCTCAAAAATGGCCAGAACTATGATATAATGCATATTAGATGTGTGCAATAACAAGTGTTCTTTTGTTGGTATATTAAAAGCGAATAAATTAGTTATAAAATAAATATTATGTGCAACTGTCGCTTCTCTAAGAACGCATAAATATGCGTTATTTTAGAAGTATATTACCCGAGCGCTTCCCGAACGGTCGGCTATTTTTTTTATAACTTCGGGTCCGTGCAATCGTCGCTTCTCTTAGAACGCATAAATATGCCTTATTTTGGAAACCAACATTTGTTTTTGTTTGCTGTTCTATTTTTCTTTTATATCACTGCGATCGTCGCTTATATTAGAACGTAAAAAGATGCATTATTTTGGAAACCAGCATTTGAAACGAAAATAAAAGAATAAAAAAAGAACAGAACTCACAAACAAATAAGAAGAAAAGAGAATGAAAAAACACGCGCTTGCGTTTTTCGTTTTCTTTTGTTACTTGCTTTAGTTGCATTCAGAGATTTGCTTGACGCAGTTGTGAAATTCATTTTAATAAGTATACAAGGTAAGAAAAACATATCTATTATTACATAGTTAATTCATTTCAGTTTCAGATATATTAACAAAATAAGGTAAGCAATTGCCCTAATAAAATAAATAAAATATTACTTTTATTTCAGATCTGGTATGTATACGTAAATATATAAAATATAATATTTATAATTTCAGATGTCATTTACGTATAGGTCATAATATTATAACATTTTTATTTCAGATAATATTTGCGATTTACGGTGAGTGTTTATAATATTACTTTCCCATTTATTAGTTTTATAACTTTATTTAATTATTGCATTAAAAAACATTATTATTATTTTTAATATAATTGCAGGACTTTTTCACTAAACACATACAAGATTTTACTGTACGAATAAATTAACCTAAATATATTATGTTGAAATGTTTTTAAATATATTTTTATTGCTGTTTTAATGGTTATTAATGCATTCTGATCGAACGGTTCTTTATGTATGCTACAGATGTGTTCTTAATTGCTTCCTTCATAACAGTTCTATAACTGTTATTAATGGGTTATTTTGAAGCGGTATTTTGCATGAAAGATACATTGCTACAGAACCGTTATTGATGTATGCTGCAGATAAGTTATATAACGCTTCTTTTAGAAACTAAAGTTGGAAATGAAACCCGAAGATTGCCGAAGTGTAATATACGTTATTTATATGTTGCGAAAGAACTGTTGCAGCATACAAAAAAAAGAACAGTTGTTTCGGTGTTTCACCCCATACAAATCTGAAAGGAAGACCGCGGGTATAGAGAATACATTCTTTACTCGCAGAGAACGCATAGAACTGTGCTTGTTGGAAGCGACCAGGTCCGACTGGGGACAGATGAAAAAGACAATATTATATACATATACATAAATTTACACATACAACAAACAAGCCTCGGGGGCCAAGAGGGCTCAGACAAAAAGGAAGATACATTTACAGGAGCAAATTGTAACGTATCTACTAGGTGGTTCGGCGTTCATTTACCTTAGGGTCCGTCTAGGAAGTACCCATATACTAGGTGGTTCGACGTTCGTTTACCATAGGGTCAGTCAACCAAATACCCATGTGGTAGGTGGATCGGTTATAGGCGGTTCGGCATTCGGTTACCATAGAGTCAGTCAAGGAAGTACTATACACACGAACTAGTTCGGTAGGTAGTTCAGGCAAACCAATCGACACCTCCGGTACTGTACTGGTGTGTTAGATTTTAGATTAGTATTTCTTTGCATTTATTTTGGGTCGGTATCGATTTTAAAGCTGCTGGCCTAATAATTTAATCAAAATTACAATGGCAGAGTTTGTAAATGTCTCACAATCCCCAGCAAATGTAGATTTGCTAATCCCACATATTTTGGTAAACATGATTCCCAGCAAAGAATATGAGCGTTTTCTGATCATTTTCGGAGGCTTTTTTATGATCATTTTCATCTACGATGAAAACCAGCTTCAAAGTTCAAAGTCGGCGACTTAGTTGCTATCAAAAGAACACAATTTGGTCCAGGGCTAAAGCTTAAACCGAAGTATATTGGCCCATACCGGATCGTAATAATAAAACCAAACAATACTTACGATGTGACAAAAGACTCCGTATTCAGTGAGGGCCCAATGCAGACGAGCACTTGCGCTGAATATGTTAAGCCGTGGATACCTTATAATGACGACGACGCATTCGAGGCGAATGCAGTTTAGAAATGCCGATTTGTGGGAATGGTCTGGCAATGCAGAAGGGCTTGCCATCCCAGCTAATCGGAGGACGACGACATAAAGGTAACGACGAGAGAGGAACGACGTGGCAAGCCGGCCAAGAGAGACGATATGAGACGTGCTGAGAAAACGACTCGGAAACAAAAACAAATATCCATGATAACTATTAAACCATATTATAATAAATAAAATTAAAATCAATAAACTTAAAACTTATACTTAATAAAACAAAATAACAAAGTGGGATAGCGTTTAGATTATCTAAAAGACTAATTACAACCTAGTCCTACATATATTTAGTTTAAGCCCAATATCTTCAAAAATAGCGAAAATATGACATTTCGGTCCTATCGTTCCTATGGCAGCTATAGCATATAGTGGTCCGACTCCGGCCCTTATGACATATATACTAGGTGCAAAAAAATAAGACTATCTCCAAAGTTTCATTCAGATAGCTCTAAACCTGAGAAACTACTTTGCTTAGCAACGGACAGATGGACAGACGGACATGGCTAGATCGACTCGGCAGGTGATCAAGATTATATATACTTCATGGGGTCAGAGACGCTTCCTTCACTGCATTGCAAGCTTCGGATCAAAATTATAACACCCTTCAAGGGTATAAACTTGTTAACGATAACATAGGGGTGTAAAGTCCATGCTTAACGGACTTCACAATTGCAATTGCTTGACTATGCATATAAAGGGGTATTTTGATATCGAATGTTAAACAATAGGTACTACAAAATAATTTCTTTAACAAATATTAATAAAAGAAGTATTTCAACTCGGCATCCACACGGTTAAGCTTTTGTGGACATTGAACAAGTATGACTTGACTACCTTGTTGGCTTGCAACCGTGAGAGGCAGAGAAAATTGGGCCTCTATCTAAGTTACTCTATAGAACAAGTCTCAGCGGACAAAACTGTCACTATATCTCTTATTATTCCTATAATTGCCGAGTTATAACAAAAATTGAATTTAATTCAATGCCCTCAAAGAGGCACAGTATAGCTTATTTAACGTTTTTTATGATTTTTGAGGGCGGAAGTGGGCGTGGCCAAATTTTAAAACAAATTTGATCTGCGTGCAACAGATTCCAATGTTGTCACAAAATTTGGTAACTCTAGCTCTTATAGTCTCTGAGATCTGTTGTTTCACACGGACAGACAGACGGACATACGGACAGACGGACATACGGACATACGGACATGGCTAAATCGACTCGGCTGGTGACGCTGATCAAGAATATATATACTTTATAAGGTCGGAGATTTCTCCTTCTGCCTGTTACATACATTCTCTGTTGGCACTAACTTATAATACTCTTGTACCCTACGGGTACCGGGTACCCCGTTAGCTAACACGTTTTCTTATAGTCAATACAATGGTACTTACCGCAACAGAGCTTCCATCAAATTAATACATAAACTTCCAGTTAATAATTCATTTATTGGAACTTTAAAATCATACATTACATATATAAGAGAAAAATATAACTGAAAGATTTGTACAAATTAACTTTCTTATTTTTTATATCATTTTTGAATTTCTATACAAGTAAATTTTTTAATTTTAGGTATGTTTGTAAGGTATCTATGTCGTATTCAATGAGCACTACCCTGCTTAGCTATGCAGGAATTTAGTCGGTTTGATTATTGTGCCAGCATTTATTTTTGGTGATGTAATTTCCTTAACTCTGCTACAAGTTACTAATATAACATTAGCTTATACATTAATTTTAACCTAACATGGATAATTTATTTACATTTTCATAGATGGGCTCTAGCTTTAGCTTTTTTGTTTATAATCCTAGGCATATATAATATGAAATATTATGTTATATTCTGTCCATAGTATATGGTCAGTTTATAGAAAACATTACCTGTTATCGTGAGTTTAATTACTGTTTGTTATTTACTTGAATATATTGACTATTACTCTAGATATATTCACATATTGGCTAAATGGTAGAGATAATTTGAATAAATCTATCCATTGTAGTGCTGGTTTCTGTTGGGCTATATGTTTCATATACGTACATGAAATAGTGCGGTCCTATACGAGGACTTAATATATAAAATATGTAGTAAGTAGTCACTTAAATGCTATTAAGGAAGGCACTTGACATTTGAAATTAAAACTTGAACCAAACATCATGAGAACAAATTGTAAATGTAAATGCCTTTAAATAAAACTTTAATCCGCAATAAAAGTACGCTGGTACCTTGTTGGTAACGGTGAGAATAATTTGACTGGTATAGAACTACCACAAAATTAAACACCCCTACCATCGACTGCCGACAGTTTTATCCTGGCTCAACTAGCATGACTTGTGCATGGAAGAACTACCACATTCTCTTTCATCTCTGCCAGACCCGCACATGTAGCCACATCTACATGCACAATCCATTGGCATTTTGGCTTTACCCGGCCCCTCGAATCCGGATATTATTTACGCTCTAATCTTTGTAAAGCACTTACCTGAAACACCTATTTCATATCCAACAGGATTGCCAGATTGCGAAAAAGACATTGACATGTCTCAGGACTTCTAGGCTGCATCCATAAGAATGCCGAAACATTTGTGAAGATTGGAGTTGTCTTTTCGGAATTCTTCTAGGATTTGTGCATACTTCTGACGAATGGCACTCATGTGCTCTATGGATCTGACGGCCAATTGCGACTTCTTTTTTATAATGATTACTTATATTTTTGAACACTTATAGGTAAGTGGTAATGGAATGATCGAAAGAACATCTTTATAAAAATATGATGCCCTTATCCTATATATACACCTATTTGTCAGGAGAAGCCTCTGTGGCTAATAAAGAAAGCTTTCAACTAACTAACCATACTCAACAACTAAAACCATTTTAATCCTACTGTCTTTCGACTATAATAAAACTTTGGTATATATGGGAATAAGACTCTTTCGTTAGGTATGTACACTGATTGAAGCCAATTTTTCTTTTGACTCAGGAGACTGGGGAACACTTAATAGCCTCCTTAATTTTAACTTGGAATTTAATTCGAGTGTTAAGAGCAGGCTAGGATTTTCTTTGTATTGTCCTTGTTTGGCCATTCTCCTCGAGCCTGGAAGGGCTTTGGCCTTCTGTCTTTAATGACTAAGGCCCGCCGCACCCTCCTTCACTGCTTGCATGATCTACCGCTTCAACCAGCTTAGTGCCAGCACTCGGTGAATCCACGTTTCTGCCCATGGCTATTCCCACGGCTGCGGTATATACATGGGGCTCGTAATCCAGCGTGCTCTGTCATCCGTAGTAGAACTGCGAGCCTACGGCCACACCGGTGGATAGGGTGCGTGGGGCGGTGCCGTCGTAAGAAAGTTGCGTCTGCAGCATCGGCACCTTTGTGCGGCGTAGCGTCGAGGTCCCACCAACAGTCATTGGAATTGGAACGTGGCCCACTGGGGTCATGGCCAGTGGGGAGGGCAACGGAACCGTATGAGTGGGCGGATGTGCAGGAGAGCCTCCAGCCAGGGAGGATGGCGGGGTTGAAGAGTTACTTGGCCGCTGTAGCATCCCCATCCCTTCGGCGTTTATGATATATCCTCCCCTGATAGTCGGCGCTGTTGTGTATTGAGCTAACGAGGATATGGGTACCATAGTACCTTTTGAGGGAGATCGAAATTGGAATCAGAGCCCATACCGGCTGACGCAATTACTTACTTATGGCACTGCTTCCGGGAGCAGTGGATCCAATCACAATAGCAGAGGCCAGAATTCCTGCCACTTGACCCTGGCCCGCACTAGCGATGCTCGTGCCTAAAAATGCTCCCGGGGAACGGGATAAGCCTATGAGGTCGGGCGATTGTTGCGCCCCCACCAAAACTGAATTTGTCACCAGGCCGGGTCCTGAGCTACCCCCAGCTGTAACCTGAGATGTGGATAGGCCAGCGTATAAACTGTTGGCCGGCGCGTACGTCAAGTAGTTCTAAAAACGCATCGGCGGAGACTGGGTAAGCAGATGGACACAAAAGAATCATATTTAAAATGACTTACCTCGTTCTGGGACACACTTGGTAAAGGCAGTGTTGTCAGGTCGATGTCAGCATCTATTTCGGAAATGGTGTCGTTAAATCCGCTCGGAATAGTTGTCTCATCAACTAAGCAACCTGTTACTCCACCACCCTTGGTTGACGAGATTGAGTGCGTGTCAGTTGGTAGGCCACGACGCTTTTGAAGCACCAACCTAGTGGTGACAATCAATATCGAAAAGACAACCCCGAGTGAGCCTACGGTTAGCAGGTAGAAATAGAATCGCTCCTGGTCATCTGTTAACATTAAGGAAAAATCACATTTAAAGGAAAAAAGTATACCACGGAGGGAAACCCAATCAACAAAACAAAAACAAGTAGGAAAGCTACAGTCGAGTATGACCGACTGTGAGATACCCGGTACCCAAAGCACTGTGGGTGAAATTAAATGGTCCATGAACATAAAAAATGAAAATGTTGACTAATGAAGACAAATGTTGCTTGGTACATAATGAGCAACACCTTAAAGAGACAAATGCTGTTAGGAACATGCTGAGCAACACCCAAAAAAAACAACTGTTGCTAGGGACACGCACGTGCGCTCTCAACATAAAAGAAGAAGAAGCATACACAGAAACATAACTTCTATGTTTGTCTTCCGATTTTACTCAAATGCCTACTTATTTATTTTATTTATTTACTTTAAGCCGAAAAGCACGACTACAGGTTATAAAACGATTTTTATGATTTTTGGGCGTGGGCGTATGCGTGGCCAAACTTTAACGCAAACTTGATCTGTGTGCAATGGACTAGAATGGTGTCACCAAATTCGGTGGCTCCAGCTCTTATATTCTCTAAAATCTGACGGACGTGGCTAAATCAAATCGGTTGGTGATGTTGATCAAGAGTTTATATACGTTATGGGGTCGGAGGTGCCACCTTCTGCCTTCCTTCCTTTTGATTCCTTTCTCACACGAAAATATCTTACCCTCCAGACTCAAGTCCGCGCTGTGTGTCATCACTGGATTCACGTCACTACCATCCACATCTGCGACCAGGGAACTGTTCGACATGGTTTGATTGCCAGTCGGACTAGTCTCGTTTGTGCCGTTCCGTTGCGCGGGAATGGTTGCATTACTGTACAGCTTTGGAATAGCCTCCGACTCTTTGTAGATCAGTTCATCGTCGTAAAGGTCGTTCATATCCCCCTCAAAGTCCTCAGATTCATCTGTCTCCACCTCCGATTCGTTGCTTTCCTTGAGCACTTGCTTTGGCACTAATAAGGGACAAGAAGCGAATGGAATCCGTCTTGAATTACGCTTACAAGTCCAGTGTGGTCGGCATCAATATTGTGCCTGCGAGGCATGTTCAACTGACACAGCATCAAAGCCGCACTTACCGCATGTGTAAACAACCTTCAAGTACATCCGGGAGTTGACCTGGCACGGACTTCCAAATGTATTAGCGTCTGCAGCAAGATTGCATCTCCGTCGTCCGTGGCAAATTTGCATCACAGTTTCCGTGGCAAATGAGGCCAGGCACGCTATAGAAGGTGTTATTAAAAGATCAGTTTTCTTTAGATTTTAGGGCTAATGTTGATGTGGAACACCCAATTCATATCCTGCTACCAAGACTTACTTTCTTCGCGAACGCCTTGTGGCTGAGGGCACTGGATGCTCTCATACTCGGTTCTGCCAAAGCTGGCGCTGTACACGGCAATCCGGGAGTAAGGATTGCACTCCAGCTGTGCAACATCATTGTGACACGCTACTTTACTGCGAAACTCATCTGAAAAATATAAATATAGTTCTTACCATACAATTTAATTTAAAAGCGTCGATTTGTCGGGATACACTTATAACTAAATATCAACATATTCTATCTAGATTCTAACAAAATAATTGGCGAAAAGTATTTAAAATTTTTGTAAAATGTAAAAAAAGATATTTCGACGGCACACAATTTTCATTTTCTTGATCAGCACCTGCGAAATTTCCCAAATTGTTTCGAACTCTGTTTCTTACAGGGTTAGAGCAAAGACAAATATAATCAAGATACTGTTCTAAAATTTTGTTTTCTGATGGATGTTAGTGCACTACGAAATGTGCTTGTTAGGGTTGGGTGTTAATTGGTGCGAAAGAAAAGTAAAGGTAAAAGAATGCGAGGAAACTACCCTACACCATATGACTACTAGCGCGCTGCTCGATTGCTATCTTGCATATGTACTAAGTGGGATAAGATTAATGTGTGTGTTTGCAAAGTGTTCCCTAATTGTTACGGTAAATCTATGTGTATTGCTTATTTATTTGGTTTCTTGCGGAAGTTGATTCCAATGCCAAATAGTGTTAGTGTAGAAGTGCTTGTCAGAGCTAGCCAGCAAACGTATAAACTATTTTGTGGAGGAGTGTCTTTAAGTGGAGGAGTTTTGTGGAGAAGTGTCTTTAAGTTTGCTTTAAGTTTCATCCAATTCGTCATACTTATATCAAATATCCTATTTGAATAACACGTAACATGGTCATATCTCTTAACATTGAATACATAACGGGCATTACTATTGAACGCTACATTTAATTTGTGTTGGCTGGCTGCATCATATCTTCCCAAAATCTCAACCCCATAAAATAGTACGGATGTTAAGCACGCCTTGGCGACCATAAGCCGTATATTTAATTTGACATTATTTAATGTGATACCCAAGTTCTCCGCCTTAGCAAAATACTCAACCTTTTTTTCCCCTTTGGTAAGATTATTTTTCAATATTAAGGATTTTTTTTATATAACCAGACATTTACACTTAGACGGATTTAAATTGAGACCATTTTTACGTGCACACCCACCCACCCGGCTTTATAATTTTTGTCTTCATCGGAACGAACTTGTCATATAAATATTTGCCATGTTCTTGGACTATATTATCTGAAGTCAACACATTCCAATTGCACAGACAACATTCATTAGATAGTAAGTCATAATTAATGTCCGTAAAATGTCTATATTGAACTATATGGTTTTTATAGTCAAGTTTTAATTTGAACGTCAAAAAAATAAGGTCATGTCTTGAGACAGCAGATACTGATAGTTGATCAAATAGCAATATGTTATTTTTATTATTAACTAAGAAGATGTCCACAAGAGTATTCCAGGTTGTTGTACCAGGTATACCGGTATGAAGTGAGCGTCAAGATACAAATGTCTCGCTAAGGAACATTTGTTGTGAACGAGCCTTTATTTTTTGTTTGTTTGTTTGCTATAACATCTGTGAGTCTTATTTAGTATACATCAAGTCATTGAACAGACAACAACATATTTTCTCATCGTGTTAAAAATGTCGAATTTTGTACCAGCAAGTGATGATTTGCGGAAAGCATTAATTTTTTTTTTTTCATTTGAAGAAAAATGCTGCAGAGTTGCATCGAATGCTTGTTGAGGCATATGGTGTTTATGCTCTATCAGAAGCAACAAGCAAAAGATGGTTTCAACGGTTCAGAAATAATGATTTTGATGTAAGAAATGAAGACCGTGGAAAACCACCAAAAAATTTTGAAGACGCCGAATTGGATGGAGATGACACTTTGAGTCAAAAGCAAATGGCAGAAATGTTAAATGTTGCACAACAAACAATTTCTGACCGTTTAAAAGCTATGGGAAAGATCCAAAAGTAATTAGTGTTTTATTTTCACAAAAAAACGCTCATTTCATACCGGTACACCTGGTAAAGTGTGTGGGTATGCTAGAGTTAACAAGGTGTAAATCTAGCGATCCCATTTCGTCTGAGAGATGTCGTTCCACCAAAATATTGCTGTTTAAGTCCCCAGTTATTATATTGTTCATATACGTCAAACAAAGGTTATATAGCGTGTCAATCAGGTTCGAATAGTCAGTATTTTTGTGTGGTTCGTAGATGCAGCCAACAAAAGTTTTATAATTGTTTCGTATAATAGTGAGTTCTAGAAACAGATATTCAATCGAGCTGTCCATTGGATGTTTAAGAACTTCTTTATATTTTAACCTCGTACTGTACAAATAATTATAATTTGCACATAGTTTCTAAAGGATTCATGCATTTCATACCATGTTTTGCAGTGGTGCAAAACTAAAGGCAAGCAGGATCGTGTGGTTCTACATGGTTCGGCGAAATTAAACTGCTGCGGTGCTTTCCACGTCACCGCGGATCAGGTTATACATAAAGATAATGGCTAGCATCGTTCTACGGATTGCTAAGAAAGGTAGGTTAATTCAACTAGAATAAGAGGGAAACCAGCTTAAGCCACGAAGAGCGAAAAGTAAAAGTTTCTTTTGAACTGACTCCAAACGGAAGATTCATATTCTAAAATATGACGAAATAACGAAATGTATAAATTCTTTTCGTTTAATACGTCCAAGCACACCCCTGGCTTTATTCACAATGCACGAAATATGATCAATAAACTCCAATTTAGGATCTAGGCGGATACCCAAATCGTCAACTAGAGTGATCCTTTCCGAAGTGCAGCAGTCCAACGAATAAGTTGCAAGCTTTGAAGAGACACGTGAGAATGTCATCAATTTGCATTTTGAGCCTTTTAGGTTTAATAAGTTTGCATTGCACTATTTTTGAAAGTAATTAAAATCTGGTTGTAAGTCCGACTGGCCAGAGCCGTTCCTGTATTGCAAACAAAGTTTAACGTCGTCAGCGTACATAGGTACTCTTGAGTTAAAGAAAACTTTGGGCAAGTCGTTAATAAATAATGTAAAAAGTAAGGAACCCATGTGGCTCCCTTGCGGGACACCAGAGGTCACCCGGAGAACATTCGACAAGTTGTTATTAAAGAGGACCTTTTGCGTCCTGCCATTCAGATAATTTGAGATCCTCCTAAGAAGACCGACAGGAAAACCCATTTAGTCGAGTTTTCTAACAAAAAGGGAATGATTAACGGAGTCAAATGCTTTACTGAAATCAGTATAGATCACATCTGTCTGCTAATTTTGTGGAAAGCCCCTTATAATAAAAGAAGTGAGCTCCAGAAGGTTAGTTGTCGTTGATCTTCGTTTAATAAATCCATGTTGCATGGAGAAATTACTGATCTACACAGGTGCTGAAAATGTGAAGTAATTACGTTTTTCAAATGTTTTGGGATGGCTGACAAAAGATTCCTCTTTAGTTGTTAGCATCCACTTTGTTACATTTTTCTGTGGAGAGGAATGACGAATGATTCCTTCCAAATAAGGGGAAATTGAGATGTTTCCAAGGATAATGTAAATAATTTTAGAAGGGGACTGCACAAGGCCTCTGCACAATACCTAAGCACACAGCCTGGTATTCCATCGGGACATGGCAAATAAACCGGCTTGACACGTTGAAGATCCAAAAGAAGCAACCTTTCGTTTAAGCTAGGACTGAAGATTATGTTTGATTTGGGAATGTGATAAGAATAGGTCTGGTTTGAATCGATTGAAGGAGAGTAAGTAATATGAAAAACTGAGCAAATAGATCGGCGATTGCTTGATCATTGTTTGCTATCGTATTTTCAAATGAAAGCGAGGAAGGATGGATATTTTTGGATATCTTTGATACAAGAATAATAAATAGGGCCAAATGAAAATGTATGTAACATGAAAGGAAGTAAATAAGTATATTTTTGATCAGCATCGCCTCTCAAGTCAACTTAGCATGTCCTTCCACCCATCCGTCAGTTCATCCGTATGAGGCTAGATTTTAGGGACTACGTGTATAAGTTAGTGTGAGTTAAATCTGCCAAATTTATTATAATCATTCTTATAGGTTAAATGCAGAGCAAGATACACCCAGAAAAATGCATTGCCTAAAAAGCTGCAATATTTGCCCAAAATGCCAAATTTTTAGGTAATAGAAATTTAAAACATAATTTTTAGGCAATATAAGCCTTATAAGTGATCTAAAAAATGTCCGTAATGACCTAAAATTAAGGTAATGTTTAATATGAATAAAGTATTCTTATAAATAGCTTAACTTGAACTATAATATTGATTTTGTAGTAATACAACCATTTAAAATAATAAAGGTTTATTCCAAAACACATACAGTATTTATTTTTACTGTTGTAGTAAAGACTTGCTACTTCCGTAGCACAAACATATATAAAAGTTGGCCGGTTTCCGTCATTCCATTCCAGGGATGTTAGAACCAAATGGGAAGAAAAAAATGCTTAGGTAAGCCATTGCTTAGAAGATGAATTGTTAGCTTTGGGTTATTGCCTAAATTGTAGGCCTATAATTCCTAAAATGTATCACCTAAAAATATGGATTTTTAGGCAATATGACCCATTTTTTTGGGCAATCATCGCCTAAATAGATGAATTTCCTAAAATATTAGGAATTTCTTGTTTCTCGGTGTAGTTTTTAAAGTATAAGTAGAAGACGAAATCAAGTCCAAATTCAAATTCTTATCATACAATTATATAATTATAGTTGATTTCAAGGGAAATTGACCTGAAAACTAAAACAATTGTATTTCTTCACTTTAAGCTACTCTTGAAAGAATTTTTATATTTAACAAGTAAAAAATGACAAATGTTAAGGAAGCCTACACGGAAACTTTGTTAAATAACTCCCATGTTTATCATCCGATTTTATATATTAATTTTATATTTATTGATTATTAGGACTATCGGGGCTGGTGGAATTGAGATGTTTTTAAAACCAATTCGCTAAAATAAAAACACTGTGCCACAGAACTCCTTAGGTTTTAATTTTTTTTTTAAAGCATTTTTAGAAATGTTTTCGTATTTTACTGCTATGGGTTGTCACCAGCGTGACCGTTTATGGTATTTTTTACAATGTAAAAAACGCTCTCGCTGTCCATAAACGCATTATTTTGTTAAAAATTTGACTTTATTTAGTTCGCCACCATGCTACTGATAAAATTAAATAAATATCTGAACAAAATTGTTCGTTTATGAACAGCGAGATCGTTTTCTACATTGTAAAAAATACCATAAAAGGTCACCCTGGTTGTCACCTTCCAAGATTAAAGTATCCACGAGTTTGCTTTGCAACTTTTTTATGTAGCTCATTGCAGAAAAATATGTTTTTTAGTTTTTTTTTTTTTAATTTATCATTATTACTTAATTGATTATAAACAAATTAATTATTAAAAGCTAATTAAAAAAATAAATAAAGCATTTAAACGGCGGTTCGAAAAAAAAAAAATTACACGAAAATTCTAGCATATAATTCCAACTGTCTGGCTACTCTCTACGGCTGGAAAAAATCGATTCCAATATCGATACTATCGATACGGCGATCAGCTGTTGAATTGTGAACTTGTAAACATTTACTTCAAATTGCTAAAATTTCACAATCATTTTCTCAAAAATGCCTTAAGCCAGGCTTTTGGCTATTGAGGAACTCCGGCGACAGAGAATCAGAAAAAAAACCATGCAGCTAAGGCTTTTTAGATGCACATCTGATCCATTTTTACAAGCAGATGATATGTATGTAAAGATATGTATGATATGTAAACTAAAAGAATTTTGCAGTAAGACTTCTTTTGACTCAAATGATTTATTTTTTTAATGCCTAATTTAAGGAAACCAGAAGTGTTCATATAGATTTTTTTAACAATCGGCAGAGACTCAATGAGTGTTATGGATATGCAATTATTGAAATGCATAATAAAAGTAAAACAAAAAAGAAAGCTAACTTCGGTAAACCGAAGTTTGTATACCCTTGCAGTCTGCAATTGGGTCATTAAACATCGATCCACTTTAGTAATGTTGAAATATCGAATATTGTAAATTTTACATTTTACATGTAGAATTTTATATTCTCATATAAATCGGGCGATCGCTTCTGTGGCAGCTATATAATATAGTTGGCCGATCTTAATAAAATAAAAACCGTAATTTTAAAACCGTAAAAAACCGCTATATATCGAAATTTTGTTGTTGTTGAGGGGTAAAATACCCCGAATCCAATGGGAGCACCTCAGTCTCACTAAGAAGTTTGAAGCGAAATTTTTTTGGCAATCTCTCTCAATAAGAAGAAGAAGCATACACAGAAACTTTATTGTTTAATAATTTTCATGTTGATCATTCGATGGCCAAATTTGAAAACAAACTTGATCTGCGTGCAATGTTGTCACCAAATTTGGTAACTCTAGCTGTTATAGTCTCTGAGGTTTGTTGTTTCACACGGCCCGGACATGGCTAAATCGACTCTGCTGGTGATGCTGATCAAGAATATATGTATATACTTTATAGGGTCGGAGACTTCTATTTCTGCCTGTTACATACAATTTCGGTTGGCACTAACTTATAATACCGTTGTACCCTATGGGTACAGGGTATAAAAAGCTGCCACCTACGCCTAAGTTGCATTGGTCTAATTACGACTGACTTACATGGACGACATTTGTAGGCGACTTCGACAATTTTCCTACGCTTTGGGCACGGGTCACTGCTGATTGCATTGGAGCTGGCCGTGCTGCTGTGATAGCTACTGGTTCCGGAAGTGTCGCCCACTCCACTGGCGCCCTGTCCATAAAACTGTGGTGATCCGTGGAACTTGCAGTGCTTTTTCTTCTGGCAGGCCTCGACTACTGTCTGCAGCAAGGAGTACTAGAAAACGGGAGTGAAAGATATGTATAAGTTGTATAGGTGTATCAGAGTGGAAATAGAAAAATCTGGAAGAAAACACAGGCTGAAAGACTCTACATAGAGAGAGAGTAAACTTTGCAAATTTAAATCAAATTTGTAATGCGACTACGGTCCCACCAATTTAAAAGGTAAACAATAACAATGGCCAGAATTCGCAGTACATAGTTATCAATTTCTGGAGCCCTCATGCAAACACTCCTGCAGGAATTAATATGTAAGCCTTTAAATTGATTTTTACACCCGCTCTTGTTCGTAGATAAAGTAATTCATAATAATGCCGCCGAAAAGTTATTGATATTGTTTATTTATCTTGCTTTTGTGCAGTATAGTTGCTGAAAATTCAGCAAACAGAAATATATTTTGTGAGAAAATTCTGTCTAATGAAACATTAATATACATACTTTTTAGGTACAATTTAATGCATTCTAATGCCAGTGTGACCTTTATAATTCCAGGAATAAGAACAACGCGCAGCGTTCAATTCCAGAATCCCTTAATTCCAAATAATAATGTAATTCCAATTAATACTTATTAAACTAACTTAATGCTTTGAAAACAGAAATAAGGTTCCGACACGGCCTTCCTGATAAGCACACGTCCTCGTGTGTTACATATTTTAAAGACAATAATAGGAGTAATTTGAAGGTACCGCTTAATCTGAAACAATCATTACAAATCAAATAAAACGTGGTAATACGTTGATCGTCATCACATATTCCTATGGTTACTTTTACAAATTATTTAGATTAACTTATGAAGAGCCTTTGCTATGAATCGATTCCCAAGAGAAGACATGATTTAATTCCCTTCTGCAACAGACGCACCGCCTAGAATGAATGTGTATAATCTTTCATTAACGTCCATCAATGCCACTTTCAAGTTGGAGTCCACCAACTAATCTTCGACGTCTCTTTCAACGTCACTTACTTCATTGGAATCCAACAATAAGATTTCTTTTTCTTCTACTCTCTCATTACACATATCTAACTCTGTGGGAGTCTCTTCTATAGGCATTCTTCTTAACGCCTGGTGTGCATATTTATAAGTTCGTTTATTAGAAAGTGAAAAGAACGACTAAATAATAAGACGTCTTAATTTGCTGAGTTAGCGGTCATGAGATTCATAAAACTAGTCTTATCGCTAGACCAACGCAGTGGTTTGTATAACCCTATCATGAGATACATTCTTGAGTGCGATCGGGAAACACAGCTATCCCGCACTTATCATTGAAGATATTTTGTGACCCACGCAGGGGCTCATATTACACATTTGTCAAGTGCAAAGATCTGTGCTAGGCCCAAGTGGCCGCTGTTTAGAGATACGCACACATGCGCTCAAGCAGATCACAGCTGCATCGATTTGTATAAGATAAATACATATATGTATATATATATATAAACGTCTTCATGTTTGAACATTCTGCCAAGGGCCAGCAAGATTGGGTGTGTGTGTACAATTTTAAAATTAGACAATAAAATACAAAATTTTTTAAGATACAAACATATTGAACAATTATACATTTCATAACACGATTAAGTGGACTGTAGTTCTTAATAATTTATTTCTTTAACTTAACTGTTAACATTTAAGATCCTTGCAAAGACCCTGCAAATTGGGTTTATACAATTTAATTATTATACAACAATAATTATCAAGCATATAATTAAAGAGGTGTGACCAGATATGTGAAGCAAATTTATCCCCTTTAATTTTTAAAGGGCTTTATTTTAAATGTGCTAGTTCCTTCCTCCTCCATTTTGATGCTGGGTTGCGATGCAATGGGAACATTTTCCTTTGCGGCCTTTGCCAAAACTCTTCTAAATTTTATAATATTTAAATTTCCCTGAAATCTTCCCCATATATCTACCACTCGAATGTTTAGTGGTAGTTTTAATAACATAATTTCTAAAATTTTTTGTCTTTTATATAATTCTATACTTTGGTTTATATTTTTCCAAATTGTTTTAAATTGTTTATTTTAATAGTAGTTGCATTTATTGAACTACTCTTCGTTTTATGGCAAGCAGATATAATATAGCCAAATCTTGTATTTTGGCCTAATAGGCCGTTAATTTTTTCCATACCATCCCTTATAACATGGGTACACAGATCGGCTCCTATGATAACATCAGCTGGGCCTAGCTTATTAAAGTCCGGGTCAGCTAATGTATAATTTCGCCATTTCGATTTGTCTATATTGACTTATCTAATAGGCAGAGCTTCATAAATTTTGGCATTATTATGGCCTCCGCAATCAACGGCTTCTTTGAATTATCAGGCGATTTAACTGTTCCGAAAAAATCATACGATTATTTTCGTACCGCTTGGTTAACAGTTCCCAAGCGGCATCGTAATTGTCTGCGGAGCCTAATAATAGGTGAGCAACAACTTTTCGCTCTTCACCCTTCAACGCAGACTTTAATTAATTAAATTTTATGAAGGTACTCAAACTCTCCCTAGTATGAATCAATTCAATATATAATTCTTGAAATAGGTCCCACTACATGGCATCACCGCCAAACGTGGGTACCTCGATTTTCGGTAGGGTTGGTCAATTTTAAATATTACTGACAACCTCCGAGTTATGAACAACTTTCTTCATTAGTTGTTCATTTATCTCCGCTGAAATTTTCTGTATATCAAATTCTAACTAGCTAAGAGTTAAATCGAATTCTGAGCTACCAACAAATTTAATTTTCAGCTCTGAAATATTTTGCCAGAGGAAATTAATTTTATTTTTCCTAATCCGTAAGGTTTCTCGTTTCTCGCTTTAAATTTCTAAAAATGATTCTTTTAAGTACTCTCTTAGTTGTTTAATTTTAATATCTCTTACTTCCTGTGCTTGGTTTCCCTGTCTTACTGCTGGCTTTAACGCATCCATTTTTAAAAGCCTGCTCATATATAGTATATATATATATTTTTTAAAGTTCTTTTGAATTTTTTTGAATATTTGTGGTCGATTGGAGCTAATTTCACTTAAATATTATGGTTCTCTATAAATTCTTCTTCCAACCTCTTAATATATTCTATTTCATCTTTGGAATATTCCTTCAGACCTTCTGCAGCTATTTGCCTGCAGGTCTTATTAATTTCTGCTTGCTTTTTCAGCAGTCTTGTAATCTGATCGGATAACATATTAAAATAACTAATTATATCGTCGACTTATCGTCGCCGCTGCCATTGCTGCCGCTGTTGGCGGTGCTGCTGATGTTGTTGCTGCTTCTTTAGACGCTGTTGTTGTAGGAGCTGCTGTCTTAGGCACTGTTGTTGTAGGTGCTGTTGTTGTAGACGGTGCTGTCGTAGGCTGTTGTTATTGGCGCTGCCGTTGGTCTTCCTTCTGGGGTTGTTTTTGATTTTTGAATTTGCTTATATTTCTCTTGTATTTAATTTTTTGTACTGTTAGTGCACTTTTTTTGTTTCTTAATTCAAACACAGTTTATAGGGTTTTAAATAGATAATTTAAAAACTATAGTTTAAAAACTCTTAACCTCTTACCACGAAGGGGAAAGTTACAGAGTGCCTCGAAGGACCAAAATGAAAAGAAAGACTAAATAATAAGACGTCTTCATTTGCTGAGTTGATATTTCAAACTGAATCTTTATTTCAAAGTCCGCGTTTACGTAGCGGTCATGAGATTCTTAAACCTAGTCTTATAGCTAGACCAACGCAGTGGTTTGTTTAACCCTAACATGGGATACATTCTTGAGTGCGATGGGGAAGACACAGCTATCCCGCACATTGAAGATATTTTGTGATCCACGCAGGGGCTCAGAAACGCGTTCATGTTTGAACAGAAATCGACTTAAAGACATAACGGTCACCTTCAAGTAACTCTGACACTAAAAATCGGCCTTTAAATTTATTATCTAATTTCGTCTGATGCCGCTCTTAATTTTTGAGCAACACATAGTCGCCTACTTTATAATGTTTAACTTTACTTTAATTTCTATCAAATCTTTATTTTTCATATTTAGCATTGTTTTCCATATTTTCTTTTGCATTTTTTCTTACAGTGTCCAAATCTACCTTATTATTTCCTTCGCAAATGGGCAGCATATTAAACGGTCTGGCTTATTTTCCACTAAATAATTCTAGAGGACTTGCTTTTGCTATTCGATTAACAGTAAAGTTAATAGCCAATTGTATTTCACCTAGAGTGTCTTGCCAAGTACGTTTACTACTTTCTACGGTGTTCATCATACCTTTCAGCGTGCTCATAACACGTTCTACTTGCCCATTTGCGCGGCAAGCCCCTGTTGCAATTAAATGTAATTGTATTTTTTGCATGTTACAACAATCTCCGAACACGGCTCCGGTAAAACTTCTACCCTGTTCTGCTATGATTCTAGTCGGAAACCCAAACATAAATATTGCCGATTTTACTGCGTCAACACAGCTTTCGCTAGTAATATTCATGGTATGGTGTAAATAAACAAATTTCGTAAGTGCGACAATCTGTACTATAATATATTCCTTCTCATCCTTTTTACCACTTAATTTCCCTGTAATATATATGTGAATAGTGTGCCATGGGATCTCTACTTTTGGTATTGGGTTGAGTTCTAATTTACCCGAGGGTGGTTTTGTCATTTTACAGGTGATACAATTATTAACAAATTTACGGACGTATTTAGCCATGTTGTCAAACCAGTAAAACTCATACACCTTGCCAATTTTTTTTTCCAACCGAGATGTATAACTTTCTCATGAACGAGGTTTACTAGGCACGACTGGGAGGCTGCGAGTCCTACCATTTCTCTGAATTTTACGGAAATGTATTTTAGAACGCAATTCATACGTTTTTGCCAAACCCTCTCCGAGTTCTTCATTTTGAATTTTTGAAACAATGGATGAACTTTCTTCATCTCGTTGCTGCTCAGCAAGCAACCAATTATCCGTTATTTCGGCAAGCGAAACGCATTTGTTTTCCGAACTAGGATACAATTATGTATTTACATTTGGGGGCAACGGATTGCGTGACAAAAAGTCTACGTGAGTCATTTTTGCACCGGGTACATATTTTATATCCAAATTTAACATCTGCATATAGGCCCACCAAGTACACCTAGCTTAGAATTACAATCAGTATAAACAACAAAATACCGACCGTGTAAATAATGGCGAAAATGTTTCATAGCGTTAAACACGGCTAGCGTTTCTAACTCAAGAGTGGTATCGTGATTCGGTTGATGATGTTTGCTTACTGTAATATTCGATTACCCTAGGTTTATTTTCGATTTTATGTAGCAAGATTGCACCATAGCCATGCTCGCGTCAGTATGCAGTTCGAAGAGATATTGAGGGTCAAATATTAAAAGCACCGGCTTATCCGTCAAAATTCCAATAATTTTCTTTCCCACTTCCTCATGGTCGCTTTTACAGGTGAGAGTGTACAACGGCTTCATTATTTCTTGAAATTTTGGCACGAACTGTCGAAAGTATAATGCCAACCCGATGAACTGCCTCACTTGGGTAACTGACTGTGGAGGGGTAGATCGACCAGTGCATGTATTTTACGTGGATTTGGTCTAGATTCAAATTTTTCAACATAACAAATATGGATCGAGTTCCAATGATCCAATTGCAGACTGCAAGGGTATACAAACTTCGGCGTACCGAAAATAGCTTACTTTCTTCTTTGTTTGTTTATACTGTTAGGGCACTTTTTATACCCGGTATCCATGGGGTATAAGGGTATTATAAGTTAGTGCCAACCGAGAATGTATGTAACAGGCAGAAGGAGAAGTCTCCGACCCTATAAAGTATATATATTCTTGATCAGTGTCACCAGCCGAGTCGATCTAGCCATGTCCGTCTGTCCGTCTGTCTGTCCGTGGGAAACAACAGATCTCAGAGACTACATTGGAATCTGTTGCACGCAGATAAAGTTTGTTTTAAAATTTGGCCACGCCATGTAAGCTAAAGTCGTAATGTTCGGGTTAAAGTAATTAAATATAATAATTATGTAGGCCTTCGCGGATGTGTTATAAAAATTTGAGTAAAATCGGATGATAAACATTGAAGTTACTAAACAATAAAGTTTCTGTGTATGCTTCTTTTTTTCGCCCAAAACGGCAGTTTCGACAAAAATTGTAACTTCACTGCATATGCCGGTGATTACAATATAATTATTAATAATATAAATATAAAAAATATAAAAAAAACAAAATCCTCAGATGAACTTAGAGAATTATTTCGAGGACATAAATAATTGCTATAATATATCAGGATCGGCTCTGTTTGCCAAAAACAAAGCTGAATTTTCCTAATTTTCACCCAACTAAACAAACCCAACAATAGAGAGAGTACAGGAACTCAAAATACAAATTAAACAACACCCACATAAAAGGACTACAAAAGCCTCTCGGCTAATATTATATTATAAAATGTCTCTCAAATGAGAAATATAATTGTCAGCTATTCACCTTGGTTTAACTAGCTAAAAGCTTGTAATTGTAATAAATAGACTGCGGGCTACCAATATATGGAGCAGCACCGAAATCAACCATCAAACCATCAATCCGAACCGAAATGAACGCACTCCATACAGCTCTAGGGGACTTCTGTTCAACACCTACTTACAATCTAAATACATAGAAGCCTATATACCCCCGGTAGATATAGGAACACTAAACAAACTCACACATACAACAATACTTAATCAATAATAGATAAAATAAAATATAGATATGATTTTAAAAAAGAAAGCTGGAAATTTAAAAAGTCAGCACTTAATTTTAGACTTATGCTTAAACATAAACCTCCGCGTCAACTAAAAAGAAGCCTCCATGGCATCTAAAAGGGAATGACATAGACACACACTCAAGCACAAGCTTCGCAGCATATAGAAAATAACTTATAGAGATCAAAGCAGAACTACATCATTCTATACACTGATGGATCACTTGAACACAATTACGCAGTAACCACTGAAGGCGAAATATTAAGACAGACCATTCCCGCAACCTTCTCATTTGTTTATACAGCAGACATCTGAGTTGCAATATTGGATTAAAGTCTTGTGGGTCCCGAGTCAAAAACAGCACCAAAAATATCAAAATATCGTTTCTCTTTCAAAAGAACGGTCTTGCTTCTGTTTTACGCCTAGTATTTGCGTTAAGTCTTTGCTAAAAACCAGCAGGTATTTATTTAAGGCTTCTATTTAGTGTCTATAAAGTTCACCATTGACTTCGCGTGTAAATGCAGCTGTTTTTGTGTATTAATAATCCTATTAATTTCAATGTAATTCTTCTGCAGCGTTTTTTCTTGTCTCATTTTTTGCATTCCTCTATGTGCTTTATCCGATTACATCGCTAGTGCAGCTCGACGGCTTAAGCTTCCTAGCTCTCAATCGCCCGCTTGCTCTCTCTCTCTCTCTTTTTCTCTCTCTCTCTCTTAGTGCACGTTACTATTCTAATGGCCTTAAGCTATTAAATAAGTCCCATATGCGCAGAAGAATAAATGTAAGAAATTCCTTAGACCGCTTGCTCGATCTCAGCTTTGTCTCTGATCCGGCACGAGTAAGTTTGGTTAGGCAACCGCCTCTGACGCAACCAGAAGATCTCTATCATCCTACTTTCGATGTGACTACCGATATAGAGACTGCTATTGAGAATAAGTCTGATCGGCCAGCTAAGGAAGTCCATTGCTTTCGCAGGGATTTCCGGCGGCTGAATAATTTCATATCTGACTTTAATAGGTCCGATCTCTACAAGTGCACTGACATGGTTGGTGCGATGGATATTTTTTACAATGCCATAAATTCCCATTTAACTGAATGTGTTACGTAATACTATCCGACAAACCTCCCTGGTTTAGTAAAGAGTTTGCTTGCCTTAAAAACATAAAATCTTATCTCTATTCTAAATTTAAACATCTTCTTCGCTCGTCTTCAATCTGGTCATAACAAGCGCGGCGAAATCGCTTCGTGGATGAACCTATGTAGGCAGCATTTGTGCCAAGTAGAAGTTCACCTGGCCGTGCTGCCTTTTTGTCCAGACCTCTAGATTTGGGATCAACCAAAAAGTCCAGCGAATTTTAGTCGAGCTCTCCCAGCGGGCTTGCCATGGTCGTCCGTTTGGTTGCGGCACGTTCCTCGCCTCTCTCGCCAGGAGTTTGGGCTCTTCTGTGCACTTGTTCGTGAACAGAGGCCTGCTCAGAGGTAAGGAGATCAAGCGGTGGAGTCCCTGCTAGGACTAACGCTGCCTGGTCCGACACCGTCCTGAACGCGCTGCAGATGCGGAGGGCAGCAAGTGTGTGGGTGGCGTTCAGCTAGCCACTGCACGACTGCGTCAACATTGCGTGTTGCCATACTTAGACCTCTGTTTTGGGCCTCTATGGTTCAACAATATTCACGATAGAGATCGAAAAGAACCCTCCGCCTTGGTGCTTGCGTATGCTAAATGTTCGTCTGAATGGAAAATGAAAGCCTTTTGTTTATCATCACCCCGAGGTATTTAATCGTTCGAGACGATTTGATTGACGCGTCACAGACTCGGATGTTTGCCACATCCACCCTCTTTCTGCTGCTAACGAGCACGGCTTCGGTTTTTTGGGGGGCCTACTGTAGTCCCACTGGCTGATTAACCATGAGTATATCAAATCCACGCTCCTGTTACAGAGGTCCTCTGCTGTGGCCAGGTCCTTGGCGACAACGACGACTGCAATATCGTCTGCGAAAGCCACCAGTTCTGTTAGACCAGGAAGCGCTAGGCGGAGTACCCCGTCGTTCATGGCGTTCCACAGAAGCCAGAACTGAACCTTGAGGTTCTCCGCAGGACAGTCCGATTAATTTCCATACTTCGGGTGTTTCGAAATTTAGGATCCACTCTTCGAAATAGCTCCCCATTACCCTAAATAGTTACGGGTGGACCTCTAAATTTGTCAGTGCTTCCAGAACACCATCTTGCCTTGTTAAACGCTTTGCGTATGTCCAGTGTCACGATGAGGCAATAATCTTTAGTTCCGCCTTTCCAGCGTCGGCCTGCGATTGCAGTCCTGGGGATACCAACCACCTTGGTAATGGTATCAATTGTTGACTTCGCCTTATTGAAGCCAAACTACGCTCAAGAGAGGTCGCTAACAGCCACTATAGCCTGAATCCTAGTGCCTATCCCAGGTCTATGAGGCAGATGAACCGATAAGACGACGGCTCGTCCGGCAGTTTTCCAGGTTTTGAGAGGAAAACCACTCTCTGGATATTCCAGCTTGCTGGGAAGATGCCCGCCCTGAGGCAACCGACGAATGCATCCGCAAATAGCTGCGGCCGAAGGGAGAGGGCCAACTGGAGGGCGCGATTCGGGATGTTGTCCGGGTCAGGAGCCTTGGCTGCCTTGACCCGACTTGCTGCCGTCAAAATCTGGGGGTGTTGCTGGCGGGTTTGACATTCTGGGGAACAGGTGCTGGACGATTCCCATAAGTTTCTCCCGGCTTAGACGAGCTAATTGCCTGAAGTTGTTCAGATTTTTCACCACTATCTTATATGTGCTTCCCCAGGGGTCGCGATGTGCAGAATCGCAGAGGGCGAAGAAACACTTTTGTTTGCTAGCTCTAATGGCTGCCTCAGACCGTTTGAACGTGTGAACGTTCCGTGGGAGCGCTGATAACGACGCCTTGCCTTGGAGCAGTCCGTTCTGGCAATTTTCTGCGTCCACCAGTATACGGATTCGGGTGATGGGTGGCCTCTCCTGCTTACCATACAGCTGTCACAAGCTGCTTGGAGCTGTCGGGTTCCCGAGTCGGCACTTTGTACCGCGTTGCCAGTGCACTATGATGTTGAGCGATTCCACACTGTAACTCTTCTGATTTGGTACGGGATGAGGCGCGTGATACGCCTGATGCTCCTCTATCGTGGTGTAGATCGCAAAGTGATCGCTTGCTGTGTATCCCTCGCTGACCTTCCATTTCCATATCCTGGCATTAGATCTGCTGACGAATGTGGAGATTCACCATCGAGCCTATTCCCGCTCGACTGAAAGTCTGCTGGTGTCCGGTGTTAAGAAGGGCGGTATCCAATTGGGGATAAGCGTCGAGGATGAAGTTGTCCTTTGCGTTGGTGCGAGTTCTATCCCAATCCATAGCCCAGGAGTTGAAATCCCCAGTTCCTCTTCCTCTGGCGTCCGCCACGAGCTGGTCCACTCTGTCGCTAAATTCGTTGAGCGACAGGCTGGGAACAAGGTAGACGCTGTAGACCCACTAGGTCCCTATCCGTGCGCGAACAAAGCCATCTGCTGACAGAATGTCTCAAATCCGACTTGCTGGGCTGCAACAGGTCCAGAGGACAGCCTTCCTGGTGCTGTCACAGTTTTGGCAAGCCAGGACCCTACCCTAAGGGCTGCGAAGTCGACACCACTTTCTCGGACGGACTGCGACAGCAGATCTTGTGCTGCCGCGCAATAATTCAAATTAAGTTGAACCATCTTCATGCCTTTCTTGGGGGATTGGCTCTGTTTGATGACAGGGGGCAGTATCGCCAGCCGGCGAGACGGACTGGGGCGTGACTGACCGAAAGGAGACTCGAACGCCCAGCACTCTCTCGATGCTCTCCTTCAGCTCGCTTGTTGTTAGCCCAGAACTGCCAAGCTCCAACAACAGTTCTCCTTTTCCTGATATCCTAAGTGTGGTCACCTTGTCGTCTAATTCCTTCATCCTGATGTCCTGGGTGCAGGCACAGGACCTCGGTCTTACCGACCGATAAGCTTGCTGCCCACATTCTCTAAAATATTTGAAAGAATATTTCTTAGCAGAATAATGGCAGTAAGAAGCGTGCAGGATGCCATTCCAGACCACCAATTCGGCTTCAGGAATCACCATGGTACCCCTGAGCAAGCCCATAGAGTGACGCAACACATTTTGGATGCCTTCGAAAATAGACAATACAGCTCTGCTATCTTTCTGGACGTCAAGGAAACGTTTGATAGAGTGTGGCACGATGGCCTGCTATTCAAGCTGAAATCTCTCTTGCCAACTGCTCAGTTTCTTCTAATGATGTCATATCTGCTAGATAGAAATTTCATGGTTGAAGTGAGAGGCGAGAGATCAACCATCAGACGCATAAGAGCTGGCGTACCTCAAGGTAGTGTATTGGGTCCTGTGCTTTACACCCTATACACCTCTGACATGCCAAATCCCAGTGATCCGGGTACCCTCCTGGCAACGTATGCTGACGACACAGCCTTCATTGCTAACTC